>ML410908.1:17237-34243 GCA_005239525.1 Nicotiana knightiana | reverse complement strand
GGGGGGGGGGGAGATGCCTACAGAGAAGGAAAAGAACCCAGAGAAGCTTATTCACCCATTGCTGAGAAAGGGAGATGTGAATGCATAGAAGAAAAGAAAGATTGATGTAGCATCTCCCTCATTTGGCTAATTTCATGACACCATTACTAAGATGCTCGATTCTTCTGTAACTTCCATAGAGACTTGTACTGCCATTATACCACTTGAGCAGGGACTTCTCACACTCAGGTATATCTCTCGCCAGATCTATGGCATGGAGACACAAGTCCGCCAACTTATAGTCGGTCTCCCTTCTGGACCATCTGGAAGGAGCACATCTGCAGGTCCGTCTGGCTAAGGAAAGAGTCCATCTTTGACGAATCTTGTTAGGGAGAAACAAGTTATTAAAGCCAAATTGGGTAAGATTGAGCGGAGGCATGTGAAGTTCTTGACAAAGATGATGAGCACACTGAGGAAATTTTGTGGATCAGATGACGCCAACGAGGATGACTTGGAGCTCACAGTTCCCAATACCTCCAACTTGGAGTGATGCAGTTTCAGGGAGCACCTCTTTAATTTTATCTTGTTTTGTTTAGTTGCATTGAAGACAGTGCAACACTTTAGGTTGGGGGTGGCTCATTTATATGTGATGAATGCATGTGGAGTCTGAATATTGTGTGAACTTGATAGATTGGTTAACTTTTGTAGTTTATTAGTGGTATTTTGTAGTTACTTCTAGCATGTAATACTAGTTATTATTATTATTTTTATTTTTTAATTACTAGTTTTAATTTTTTTATACTTTTTTTGTTACATTCGTTACTTGTAGTAGTATTAGTTAAACTCCTTGGTTTTTCTTATGCCGCGGTTCTTTTCCAAGAAAATAATTTATGCCGAACCGGGTGACTTTTTTGTATTTTAGGCAAAAAAAAATTTTAGTTAGTTTTGCAGCTAGTAGTGAATAAAGTTTTTATAGGGTATGGTCTTTTTATCCATAAACCAACATGTGGCTTTTTTGGTACCAACATATTTACACCTTAACATATGAGTTGTTGGTGGTTTAAAATGAAAAATGATTGGTAATCCTTGTTGTGACTTTTAGGTTCTACTTTTGGCTCTTCGATTCATTATATAGTCTTTTCGGTGATATGTGATTTTCTTTGAGTTCATTGGTTTTAATTTGATTTTAGATTTATATTTCACTCGAGTTTTCATGTACCATGTGTGGTTAGATTTGTTGTGAGCTCTTTTAAATTAATTTTGATCTAGAACTTGCTCGGAATGTGCTTCAAGGCGAAATCCTAGACAACTTGATTTGAAAAATAATGTTAGGCCTTCCTTGGACCGTTATTGTGCCTTAAATTTCCTACCAATGCATATTTTCCCTAGTTAACCCCTTTTGAGATTCTAACCTTTTCTTTGGCAATCATGTTACAAGCTTTAACCCTTTTTTATTTATTGATCTTTTGGTATCCCACCTCCCTAAGTACTTTGAAAGTGAAACATAGGCTAAAAGCTTAATTTTGGAGGTGACCGTTAGAAAGGTTATGATGTGAAAGTTTCTTAAAAGGCGTTTAGGTTAATAAGACTATATATATATATATATAACCTTCCCTGGTTTGTGAAAAAGAAAATGAAAAAAAATAATAAAGAAGAAAAAAGTAAAAAAAAAAAGGGAGTTGTGAATAAAGGGAATACTAGGTGGTGAAACGAAAAGTGAAGAGATAGTGAAAAGGTTATAGAACAAAGTGTGCTTTATATTGCAAAATGGAGTGCTTAGGATATTTTGAGGCACTATTATCCAGATTTTGTTCTACCTTAACCAAAACCCTACATTACAACCCTTTAAGTCCTACCTGATTTTGAACCAAGTGTGTCTACATTAGTGGAGAAATACATGAAGGGAAAGCATATGTCACTACTTATGTGCATTTGAATATATTTGTAAGTGAGAGAGTTAATTCTTTCCATTTGATATCCCTTTTTTGTTTAAATTGCAATTTATAAGTGGAGATCTCTCGTAAGTTTGAGGGAACATGCAATTTTGGGTTGTGAATTTAATCCAATTTCAAATTAGGTGGAATGAAAAAATGAAAATTGTTTGTGATAAAGAGGCATATATAGACCCTCTGCTCTCTTGACTGGAAGAAGACAATACTTAACTGACTGAAGTCCCGATAAGGGAGAATATGATATTTAATGAGACCAGGGCAATGTACATAAATTCCGGAATACAGACTTCTCTATATGTCTCGTTATCAAATGTATGTAGTTACGGGATCATGCAAAAATAAAGAAAAGGTTTATCCTTAACATATCTTAACCCCGTTTAGGCCTTAATACCTTCCAAGCAATTCTTCAAACTACTCAACTCAATATACCATAACATAAGGAGATTCAAAATCATTGTTGATTAAAGGCTATGTCCACAACTTAAACTAGTAGCTCGTTTATATAAATTTGGATAATATCTCACCTGTAACCATGGCCACCTCCAATACCATATACCAAAATAACAACCAGAGCAATAAAACAAGAGCAACATCAACAATAGGGTACAAAATATTTCATTAACAAGTCATCAACATATCACGATGAGCGGCAAGCTAAGATTGAATCCCTTTACCACCCTTCAACCCCATTATCACTCATTCTTCAACATAGTAATATATCTAGTACAATAACCGATACCTTTTAAAGGATTTCCAACCTTTTACTCAATTTTAAAGTTACCCAAAATAGCCCAACATAAGATAACATCACCTGTCGACAGCTTCCAAGTGCTTTATAGCCATTTCCTTTTCTAGTTACCAATTTCATCAACAAGGTTGACATGTAAGCCAACATAATCATTCTAATAATATCATATCCAACTTAATTTCCATAATTTCCAGCAACTTAAAGTTCATAAGAGAAACTTTAAAATCAATCCATCAAGTACAACAAGATCTCAAGCTAATTTAAGTATTATCTTGTAGTTTATTATCCTAACAAATTAAACAACATACAAGAAAGCTTAATCACAATTATTAGGTTTTTATACTCACCTTAGATATTAGCAACTTGAAATTTTTCCCTAACACTGCCCACGATTATCCTCAATGGCCACACAATCTCAAAGAGGTTTTGTTTTCCACTAGAACTAGTTTTTGATGCTGAAATATTGTGTAATCACTTCAAACCCTTGTGGTATCTATTTAGGAGGGTTTGGAGTGTATGGACGAGGTTGGCTCTAAAATTTAGAAATAAAGGTCGTCCAAATTGTTTTTAAAGTGAAGTGTGTCGACCATAGCCTTAGTAAGTCCCATTGGAGCTGCTTGCGCAGTCTCGCGAAAATGCGAATATCTCCCTACTCCAAATGGTTTAGTGCGTTAGAAAATAGACAATTAGATCATAAATTTGGTATATGAACGGACTCATAGTTCTAATTATATTGAGAGAAAAGCTCCACGACATTTGACCTAATTTTCAGCAAATTTACGAATGTAACTTGTGATAACCTTTGCCAACTTTTCTTCCACAACTTGCTTGACTTCAAAACATAAGACCCGGTTATAATATAACTAAAATAACTCATAAAATAACCTCACTTTCATGTTCAGAACCCTAGTATCACCCCAAAAGTTCATTTTATAACATTCCCAACTTGTCGAATTTTGACAAAACTTTTCTTCCTCAAATTGTTTAGCTTCTAAACCTTCCACCTCTCTTGGTAATTGTTATCCATGATTTTAATTTTTTGTAACCTCCAAGGTAACATTATTAACTTACTTTATGTACTTTCAAATACGATCCCATTTTTGGGCTTAATTGGCTAACGACGTACTCTCACGTACAAAAACATAGGGTGTAACATCATTCCCCCTTTGGAACATTCGTCCTCGAATGTTCACTGATAAACTTATCTATCTCAAAACCTATAGCTCTAAAAAATACTTTAATATTATTTTCCATCCAAGTAACTGTTATATGAATAAATTCCTGGCCAGGGCATTCCTCCCTTTAGCCTCTTTCTCACACCATGACCTGTGGTCGGAATTCTTCCAATCACATTACTGTTGCTACCTTCTGTTGTGCAGCCTGTATGACTATATCCTTTTATGTGCACCTATGTGACTTATCTNCCTTTCCCCCCCCCCCCCCCCCCAACTATTATCCAATCTCTAGTCCTCACTTGTAAAAACATATAGAACTATGACAAGCTTTCCCTCTATAGGTGTACTGAAGTCCTTTTCTTGGTACATTGTCAAACAATTTTAAACGTGGATGCATCATGCTAAAAGCTAGTAGGGGTTGAAGCCTTATTGACGTAACAACCTTCTTAGATAAACCTTGTCCAAAATCCCTAGGTTTGGCATGGTCCAGAACATCCCGCATTTGTTACTTGACTGGTGGAAAGACCTCGCGTCTTGTGACAAGAATCACGTGAGGAGAGTACTAGGTGACCTGCCATCTTTGTTGAACGTTCAACCAAATATGGAATTGATCGAGGCTGCTACCATATTTTTGGATGAGAAACGAGCTATTTTTCGAACTTGTCAATATAGAAATGACTCCTCTCCTAAAAGAGATAGGGGGTTCGCCATGTTACCGTGGTATAGTATGGGACTACTAGTACCAGAGAATCGCACTCCCTGCGGTTTTCCAAAAATGTGTTTAAATAAGAATGATGAATTACTCTATCTAAATAATCAAACATCCCTTTTTAGTTTCTTTACGAACTTTATGGGAATATCAAGTCATATCGTCTTCATCGTGATGAACTAGCCATTACTTCTTTGGTATGGGTGCATCGCCAGGTTTATGTTTTCATTGTCTGTTTCCTAGGGTTGTTGCTATTTCCGATGAAAGGAGGAATGATTCATACTCGCTTAGCCATGGTCACCACGATCTTAATGGATGGTATCGAAGGAACAACCTATAATATCATTCCAATGATCTTAGCTTAGATGTATCGTGCTCTAGATCGATGCAAGCATGGGTTTGGACACTTTGAGGGTTGGAATCTATTACTACAAATATGTCTACTGGAACACTTTTATAGGGGTGATTATCGTTAACAACTTAAGCAAAGGCCCCTAAATAATTACATAGCCAATCTTCACCCAAAGAAAATGATGTTTATTCCAGTTTTCAAAGCCTAGAAATGCTGTAAGTTGGGTGTGTTTCTTTAGAAATCTAACAGCCGAGAAAGTGCATTGGATGATTGAATTCATTCCTAGTAGTGAGTTCATCATAATATCAAAACAAACTACTCATTTGGTATTGATTGGGCTGCGAGGCATCTACCTTTACTCTCTTATAAGAGTAATGGGACAAGCTGGAAGAAAACAAGGCATGCCTTGGATTTCCAACATGGTCCTGTACAAGGCATATTTCAAGGGAGATGTAATTCCGTTCAAGTTCTAAGCACAACACATGTGGAACCAAAAGATCATTGTGGAAGGAGAAACTATTGATCCAAACGGGGATCACGCCGGTCATATTTACTACTATCTATCGTGACTGGAAGACGACGTAGTTGGGGACGTCAAACTTGGGGCCAATCTGAAGGATAGGAACATAGACGAAGTGGCTGAGGCACATGTAAAGTACAAGAGACTAAGCAAAAGGGTGTTCGATTCCGAAGCTAAACATCTGGAGAAGCACAACGTGAATATGGAGGCAAGGGAATGGAAAGAGATTGCCACTTAGTACACAAAAAGATTGGAGTACCTTGAACAAGGACTGATGGAGCTAGAAGAGAAGATGAGAAAAAGACTTTCGGATTTCCAACGCATGGACGATGATGAAAGAGGAAAGCTGGAAAAAGCATACTTATTGTTAGATATGCGCGTTCTGGGAGACATGATTGATGGGGTCAAAAGAGCCAAGCATGGATAAGGTCATTCAGGGACCAAGTAGATTAGAAGATGATATTCTTTAATGATTTCTAATTTAGATTAGATTTTTATGTAATAAGGCTAAATTTCATTAGTAACTTTATTATATTACTGTCGATTTAGTAAAAGACTGTTTTGGCTCACTTTCACACTAATGAATTGAAACAAATGTGGGCACCAATTTTCTCCAATTCTATGTGTCGCTTAGGCCTACCTAAGGCACAATTCGGTCCCCAAATTAGGACGCGAACTATTACATGACTTTGTGAAACATGTTTAAATATTGCAAACTCTTTTATTTCACCTTACTAACTTGGTTGCCTTTTTCTTTTCCCTTCTTTCTGATTATTCCCATTCCCAAAGGTTGGTTTGTGCATACTGGCATCGTCAACATACCACACTAGATCCAAAGGTCCTTAACATCCTCCTCCACCAAGTGAACCGAAAATAAAAACCAAGGGAAAAAGGAAAATGGACGAATTAAGTGGTATCCGGAAAGACAATGCCGTTGTAGCGGAAAATGTTGAAAATTCATATGGAAGAAGTACTTCGGGGCAGAACGAGTTGGTCCTAGGCTTGGAGTAGAAAATCCTGGAACTATAGGGTAAGCTTGTGCAGGTATGAAATCTGGTAAACTTTTCCCTCTCTTAATGATCCCGACATCAACTAGCAAAACCCGACTATCCAAAACCAAACACCACCACAAAACTCACAAAACTAGAACACACCACCCATGTCTCCAAATTCTCCACACCAGTATCAAAATCCCGCACCTCACCAAAACCTTAACCCACCACCAGTGCAAACCCCTCAACAAAATCATCATCGTCTAACTCAATACCCGCAAACTACTATATATCACCCCCCCCCAAAATGCATCACAACCTACTCCCGGTCCACAAAACACGACCAACGATCACCCATATACCCAAGTTCCAGAGACACATCTAAGCAATCTGATATATGTAGAAACCTTACCCCATACCCCACAATAATCCTATACATACCTGAGTCGACTGAGAAGGGTCTACTTATTATAAACATGCGGAGGAACTCAAGAGACTCACAGGGAGGGTCTAGAGTGTTAAAGGTGGAAAAGGCATCAAAGGTCTGAATTACAAAGATCTATGTATTCAGCAAGATGTGGAACTACTAGAGGGTTACAAACCTCCAAAACTCAAAATGCTCGATGGCATTAGTGATCCGAAGGTGCATCTAAGAACATATTACGACAAGCTTGTATGAGTGGGTAAGAATGAACAAATCTGCATGAAACTATTCATGCGAAGACTTACAGGAGATGCTTTGTCTTGGTATATCAATCAAAATTCGAAGAAGTCAGAAAATTGGATAAGTATGGCATCAGATTTCATGGATAGATTCAGGTTCAATACAAAGAATGCGCCAGCCATTTTCTATATCCAGAACCTCAAGAAGAATCTAATAGAAATCTTCCGCGAGTATGCTACTCATTGGAGGTCAGAAGCCGCAAAGGTAAGGCTATCACTTGAAGAAGAACAAATTAACAAATTCTTTATTAGAGCTCAAGATCTGCAGTATTATGAAAGGTTGATGGTCAACAAAAATCACAAGTTCTCAGACATCATGAAATTAAGGGAAACAATAAAAGAATGAATCAAGAGTAGGATGGTAACTAATTTAGAGGCGCTGCAGGCTACGAATAAAGCTTTGCAAGAAAGAGGTATTCCAAAGATGAAAGAAGTGGGTGCCGTAATGGTAGCCAAGGGCCATAAGTCTCCCCGTACATACCAAACACCTGTACCCACGCATTAACACTCGCCCCCAAAATACCAATACCCTTCAACCACCTACCATACATATAGCATTCAACATGCATATTACCATTCACCTCCACCCGGTTCCAAAGCTACCCAAAACCACGTCCAAATTTTGACCGCAAAGTTCCTAGATAATACACCCTAATTGCTTAACCCATAGCCCAACTATGTGAAAGATTGAAGGCCGCTGGTTACGTCACCTATATTCCTGTTGTTGTTGTTGTGGAAAATCCTTCTCAACAGATCAAACCTAACAAAACATGTGCGTATCATTCAAGCATGAATGGTAGTGCCATTGAAGAATGTCACACGTTGAAAGACATGATCCTGACACTGATACACACTAAGGTTATATAAGAAAAGAAAGCTGCACTGAATGTCCGCAACAACCCTGTCCCCGATCACAGAGGTGATGGAGTGAACATGAAAGAAACTGATGAATATAGGGATCATGAAGTGTCCATTGGACTCATCCGAGAGGGAGACTTTCCTAAAACATCTGCGGTCAGCCTCACGCCAGTTGTGGTACGAACCCAGTGCAATTTGAAGTTGAGATAGCTACTCCTTCACTGTAATGGTTGCTTCCACACCATCTTACGATCTTGATGTCATCTTGTGGGATTATGTTGCGGAAAAAAAAGGAAAGACAAAATGGATGAAACAGGTGTCGTGCAAGGTCTGACTAGAACTGGCAGAGTTTACACACCTGAGAATCTGGGAGGAACAAGCAAGGAAGCTGCACCTAAACCGCCTATTTTGATATCGGCACTGACGATCTTTGGAGGAACATACAAGCAAGGGAATACTCTGTTGTTGACCACCTGAACAAGACTCCTGCTCAGATATCCATCTTATCACTATTTCAAAACCCAGGCACACACAAGAATGTTTTGATGAAAGTGTTAAGTGAAGCTTATGTCTGCCACCATCACTAGTGGATAGATGGATAACATGGTCAAACAAGTATTAGAGAGCCATAAAATCACATTCCATGAGTTACCACAAGAAGGACTAAGTCACAACAAGGCATATCACATCATTGTCCAATTTGAGGACAAGTTCATTGCCAGGGTCCTGATAGATGGAGGTTCGAGTCTGAACATATGTCAACTGACCACTCTAAAGAGATTAGGTAAGGTCCTGAATGAGATACGAATGGGAATAATGATTGTTAAGGCGATCAACGGATCTCAGAGAGCCACTATCGGGGAAATCAACCTTGATCTATAAATGGGTCCAACTTGGTTTGATGTTGAATTCCAAGTATTACATATATCTACTACCTACAACCTATTGTTGGGACGAACATAGATGCATGCGGCTAGAGTAGTCGCTTGTACTCTGCACCAAGATGTTTAGTTCGAATGGAATCATCAGGGGGTGATCATTTATGGAGACGGAAGAAACACTCTAGAGGGGCTGAATGCAATTGAAAACATGATGAAGTTGGGTGAAGAAACATATCATCACATTGAACGGGTGAACGTAATTGAAAAGGATTGATGGTGGAGCAGGAAGATAGAAAGCATATTGTTGTGGATGGGATATGAACCAGGAAAGGGTCTTAATAAGAAGCTTCAGGGGATCACTAAACCTGTACAACCACAATATCATGGCACGACTTATGGTCTCGGATATGAATATACCGTGCAAGAGTATCATGATTGGATACCTCCATGGCGAGCCCATTATTATCCATTGGAACAACCCGTGCCACCTCTGCACCTGACATTCTGTCAAGACGACATGATGTGGGGAACCAAAGAAGATGATATTTTGGCCGGTATGAGGAAGCTGTTTCTGGATGAGGAAGATATGGACTGCAACACCATTGTCGAGGAGGGGAAAGGAAGACCTTACCATTCTATCATTGGAGGAAGGAGTTATTCTCAAGAATTGGACTGCTGCACCATCTCGGGCTCGACAAGTTCCTAGGTAGCCTGGAAAATTAGCATAACGTATTTTCAAATTGTTTTAATCATTTAAGACATTTTTCAGCATTATGTTTTGAAATTACTCGAGCCATTGCCACACCTCCTTTTTCCACCCTCGGGAGGGTAATAAGGGAGTTTTTCCAATTAAAGTGACATTATTCGATTTTGAGATTATTTATTATTTTTTTAGAGTCGCCACCCAGATTTTTGACGATGCTCCGGGACACCGTTTATTTTAATATCCCAAACCGAGGAAGTTTTTGACTCTATTTAAAATGTCTGCGAACCCGAAATCCGGGTAAGGAATTCTGTTAACCCGGGAGAAGGTGTTAAGCACTCCCGAATTCCGTGGTTCTAGCACGACCGCTTAACTATTAGTATTTGGCCTAAATTATCAGACTAATTACGTGCTTTAAACCTATCATGCATTTAACTTTTATAATTTAAAACCGCTTTTGATATTTATGGATTTATCTTGAAACAAGTCACGATGGCGTGCACTTGTTTGTTTTTGGACATATTGTAACCGTGCCACATGAAATGCACTCAGGATTACAACATGTGATTTTTTTATTATTGTTTGAAGTTGGAGTCGGGGACATGAGTTGCCGCACCCGAGTGTGGATTACATAATCATGACTATGGTCACGATAGTTAAAATGCTTATTTGAAGCAATTGTCGATTATTCTCTATGTTTTGTAATTTTAGTCTAAGAGAGGTATTTTTGGACTAGAGGATAGATATGTTCGAAATCGTCTAAGACTAAGTTAGCTAGTCTAAGGATGAGTATTTGGGCCAGGGCCAAATCTTGCCCAATTTGTAATTAGCACCTTAGGCCAACCTATTTTGTTCAATCTCTAAATATAATCATGAATGGGCTGCCGTGCATATGAGATCAAATGATACAAAAAAAAATTCAGGAGTAAGAAAACAAGGGACTTAAACGACATTAGTTAAGACATTCAGAATGGTATAATCTAATTTTTTAAGGCTACTTATTACCATTTCATGCTTTGCGATAAAAGATGAATGGACTAAACAACCAAACAATTTCCAGCTCTGTTTTTCGTTTATAGTGGCCATTGATATGGACAAAAATCTAGTGAGGAGCACGTTGAGCAATTGGTAAGGGCTGACTGTTGATTTTATTAAATCATATTCCTATAAAGACAACCAGATTTCTTTGATCAACATCTGGCCGTTTTTATTAACCGTCCTTCAAAATGTTTTAATGATCATTAAGAGGAATCAATCTGAACCTGAAGCTATATGTACATATATATGTAAAATGGTACCTAAACCAATCATAGGTACCAGATCGATAAGAAGCATAAGAAACAAATCTAGATTTTAATAAAGTCATGCTAACCTGATTTAGGACTAAATCAGATTGTGCCAAAACATAATACTAAATTTTTGGAGGCTTTTGTACCCTTAGGCCCAATAGCCTGGGGTTCAACCTGGTTCGGGCCTTTAATGGGCCATTTTAGCAGTCTGGCCCAATTCTGAATTTGGTAAGGAAAGTAGAAAAACTAGAATAATGGTTTACAATATCTAGTCCATATTTATAAAAAAAATTGCAAAGAAAAAGATTACATTATTACAATACCATTTTACCGTGAAATAAAACTTCCTAAAAATGAAAAAATAATAGGTAGTAAAATGAAGAGAAAGAAAGAAGAAAAAGAACAATATTGCTCCTCTGCAAGCTGGCCTTCAGCGGCTTTGAAATCTATATTCTTGTGGCTATTTTCTTAGACACAAAACAACTAACTTAATAAACCATTCCTTAGGCATGTTATGAGGCAACATGACCATCATTTGGTCAAATTGAATCCTAATCATGCGATAGTGTTAAGTTTAAAGGACTTGACCTACCCAAGTGCAGATTATTCCACTAATGGACTAACACAAAACTGATATCCACTGATACTCAATGCATTTAACCAACTTGAAATCAAAGCAGAATAATTCTTAAGGATTTAGATATTACACACAACATATATCTGGATTCCTTAACATCATGTCAACTAAACATTACTTTAGCCTTATAAACCAAGAACAAAGAAGAAGATTCAGCTTGACATAATCTCAAAAGAAAACATAGCAAGAATCAAACATTTAGCATCAAACTAACAATAAATTCCGAATATAACAATTTCATTTAAAGTTCATTGTTACATACCTCTTTCGAAGAGAAAATAATCAAAAGAAACCTGACCAAATAAAGGTCAGGCAGAGATGGAAATCAGCAAGAGGAAGGAAGAAAAAAAACCAGCAGCAATCAAACAGCAAACCCGAAGTAGAGAAAACCCAGGGGTAGATGATTTTTTAATACCCAAATGATTGAACTAAGACAGCAACCAAAAACCAAGTCTTTTTTGGAAATAGAATCACAGCTACAAGACAACCTAAGCTCAGATTATTTCCCACTCCTACTGTGAAATCCTTTCCACTTCTGTTTTCTAAGTTTTTAGTAGTCAAAGTTGTGATTTTCAGTCTAAAGGATTCAGAGAAGAATCTAAATCTCCCCTGTTTTGGTAAAAAGTGTGTGTATATATAGGGACAATTGGGATGGGATCTGCTTAGCATATTCCCTATCCTAAATGAGCTGAAAAGGGTACAGGTACAGCTGTCAACCCTATCCTTCCGAGACACCTGTATCTTCCAGAACATTCCAGCCCCTTGAAATTCCCTTTCTATCCCTAAAGTATCTGATTTCCGGATATTTATCTAATCTAGAAGGTTCTAACTAATTGTTCTTAACTAAGGTTGGGTCAATTAAATGAAGATTAGTTGATTAAATGCCTAAAGTTGGCTTTCATACTACTTACTATGTTTAAGTCATTAAATCAACAATTTAATTAAACTTAAAGGAGGTTAGTCAAACCAGTTCCCTTAAACTTAGGTTAATTTAATTAAACTAAATGAATCTGCCTTAGTTCATTACCCTCAAGCTACTTGTTTTAAACAGATTTTATTTTCAGTTACATACTTTAAGAAGCTACCTAAGTTAATTTCTAGATTGAAGAAGTTGGAATAATTTAAATGTGATTCTAAGTGAAACAATTATTCTTAAGCTTAGTTAATTCATATTAACTAGTTATCTAGGTCTTAGATCAACTATGTTGTTTAGATGATTAAAGAAAATTAAGTCTACTAGTTAAGTGTGACTTATTGCCTAATTAATTTAAACTCAAATTGACCACTATTTGAATTAAAATCAGTAGTTAATTGAACTAATTGGTTTAAACAATTTCATTAGGTGTAATTGGCTTATCTATTAACTCTTAGTCAATTGAGTGACTAATTCTATAAAACTGAACTATTTTGATCGTTCTAGGATCTTAGTTTGATTAAAGAAAGCTAGTTAGGTTAATAATTAGGCAATAAGTACTCTATTCTTATTTAATTAATTAGTAGCTAAATTTTGTTGCCCTAACAAGGGTTGATTAATTTCATATTAATCAATTACTTTAAACTTCTTAGACTTAGGTCAATTATACTGTTATTTAGCTTACATGTATACTCAATTAGTTGTGTATGATTGTCTAATTAGATTATTATTTAATTTCTTAGTCAGGGTGGATGGTTAACCCTAGATTACACTAAACTCAGAAGATGAACTAGAGTAAACAATCAATCGAAGGTGGGAAAGAGCGACAGTGAAGGCAGTCTAAAACAAACTTAATCATGCATCAAATAAGTATAACCTTTAGTAAATCAATGGTGACTAACAGGAAAATCTAAGAATGATTAATCATGGTTGCAAAATAGTTCAGAATTGCATAATGTGTTAAGTACTACATCAATCGAAAACAATGTGAATCAAACAGAAAAATCATATATGCAGTCAATGATGGAGCCTAATTCAGGAGGTATGATTACAGAGAAAACCTAATTACCTAGTATGACAAGAACAAAAGTCATGAAACATGCTTAAAATTGAAACGACAAAGAGAAGATATACACAGGTGGGGGAGAAAAAAACAGATCTACACATATCTTTCACAGAACAACTAAATCTAGACAAGTTCATGCCAATAAACCCAAAACAATTAGAAAGGGAAGGGGCTGTAGCATTTAGGGACAATTAGTAAAGAAGAAAAACCTAAAACTAAACTCAGTTAAACAAATATCTTGTAACTAACATCATTTAGGAGAATAAACAGAAAACCTACAAAATCTAAACAATTAGTCCAAACGGAAGACATAGATTGGTAGAAGAAATTTAATACTAGCCTAGGCGATTTATCTTACTAGACAAGTGATTAAAAGAAACAAAGGGGGAGGGGTACCAGTCAGATAAAATCATTTTGGCGGAGTTTGGCCGGACCTGTTCTATCAGCTGTCTGGGAGTGATCAACAGGTTATGCTGTTGTCAGCTGCTAGTTACAAGATTCCTATCTAAGACCTGTTCTTGAGTCTTGATCTTCTGCTAACTCTGACCTGGATCTTGATGTTTGTTAGCCGCATGTGTTGATTTCGTCTATTCGCTTTTCGGACCAAGGCAGGATATACCGAACGGATGACTTCAATCTCGTCCTGAATAGTCCATATCTTCTCCGTATCTGCACTTTTGGATTCAATCTTTTCTTTCTTATTTTTGTTCTGTTAATTTGGATCGAAACTTCTTCTTTTGGTCATCTCGAATTCATTGTGACCTGCGCAAAATCAAAGCAAACGAATGAAATTTTCTGCCCCAGTTTTCACTAGGAAAATTTCGTGAATTATTGTAATAAAATCTATGCTACTTTATTATTGAAAGCAATGAAAAGCCGGGAAGGGTGCGCCCAGAGTTATTGTGGATTCCTTATCAACTAGGGAGTGGAGACCCTATGTTGGAAAAAAAATTAACAAGTTATGTCGTTGTCAAGAAAAGATCACCAGGTAATGCCGGTGTCTGTGGAAGGATCAACGGGTTATGCCGTTGTCAAGGAAGGGATCACCAGGTTATGCCGGTGTCTGGAAAGGTCAACAGGTTATGCTGTCGCTTGAGAAAGAGATCAGTGGGTTATGCCAGTGTCTGGAAGATGATCAACAGGTTATGCTGTTATCAGGAAGATCACCAGGTTACGTTGGTGTCTGGGGAGGTCAACAGGTTATGCTGTTGCCTGAAAAAAAAAAGAGATCACTGGGTTATGCCAATGTCTGAAGTGATCAATATGTTATGCTGTTGTCAGGAGGATCACCGGGTTATGCCGGTATCCGGGGAGGTCAACAGGTTATGCTGTTGCCTGAAAAAGAGATCACTGGGTTATGCCAGTGTCTGGGAGTGATCAACAGGTTATGCTGTTGTCAGGAGGATCACCGGGTTATGCCGGTGTCCGGGAGTTTAACAAGTTATGTTGTTGCCTGAAAAAGAGATCACTGGGTTATGCCAGTGTCTGGAATGATCAACAGGTTATGCTGTTGTCAGGAGGATCACCGGGTTATGCCGGTGTCCGGGAGTTTAACAAGTTATGTTGTTGCCTGAAAAAGAGATCACTGGGTTATGCCAGTGTCTGGAATGATCAACAGGTTATGTTGTTGTCAGAAGGATAATCGGGTTATGCCGGTGTCCGGGAGGTTAACAGGTTCTGCTGTTGCCTGAAAAAGAGATCATTGGGTTATGCCAGTGTCTGGAATGATCAACAGGTTATGCTATTGTCAGAAGGATCATCGGGTTATGCCGGTGTCTGGGGCGGTCAACAAGTTATGTTGTTGCCTAAAAAAGAGATCACTGGGTTATGCCAGTGTCTGCTTGGGTGCGGGACCCTATGTTGGCATCAACTGAGGACTGGGATATCCTTGGTTGGAAAATGTTTGGCCAAGGGTTGAAGATCGTACGATACTTTTAGGGTCGCATCACATTCAACTTTATTTCTTCTTTCTTTTTTATTTTTTTTATTATTATTCTTGTTTTGTTTTGTTTTTTATTTTTATTTTTTTATATACGCGAGAAAAGATCTTTGGAGGAAACTTCCCTTTCTTTGGAGTTAATGCTGCCGAGTTCCTTCTAGCTCTTGCGCGATTCCTTTTTATTGCATCTTGCCTTTTGCACGGTTGCTTTTGCGCTTGTTTCCTATTTCAAGCAAAGAGCAATTTGTTAGTTTGAAAGGGTGGTCAGTTTTGCGGCCTTGATTTTCAACTGCTTGATCTCATTTCTTTTGATGAAGATCTCAATCACTTGCTTGCTTGTTTGCTTGCTGGCGATTGGGTTTCATCTCTAATCCCGGGGGCCTTGGCTTTCCAGATTTCTCCATGGCGATCGGTCGCGTGGGACTCAACATTTCATTTTGCCTTTGTAGGCTTTTCACTTGCTTTTTCTTTTTGATTTTCAGAGTATTGGGGAAGAGTTTTGGCCCCTCAAATTCTGCTGCGACGGTTAGTCGTGTGGGACTTAACCTTCCCAACTTTGTTTCGCCGTTATTGGCTTTTCATTTCTGGCTTTCCTTCCAACTGTAACTTTAGGTCATTTGGAATATTTCGGCTTTTCAAACTTTGTCAAGATGGTTAGCCACGCGGGGCTCAACCTTTCAACTTCAATCGCCTCTGTAGGCACTTCAATTTGACTTCCTCCTTTCACGGCTTTGAGTTTGAAGTATCGACCGTTTTGGCCAGTTGGGATCGACTCGACGCTCCTGACGAGGCTGGGTGCCTTTTGCATATTAGCCCGTGTCAAATGAGAGCCCTGTAAATCAGTCTTGCCATCTTTTCTTTGCCTTAGTTTCGGGACAGAGTTAGACCGAAAGGGATTCAAAAGAAAAATAAACGACAGAATGGACAACGAATTTAAACAAAAGGTGTCCCTTTCGGGGAAAGGAAAGAAGGACTTATCTGGAGTGCATGCGGACTTCAATGAACATGACATGCCCTTTGGACTGGATGCCTGATCCGTGTAAACCGTCCGACTCTAAGAAATTCATCACAATTATCACCTCGAGATCTAGAAACCTTGCCCCGGACTGTGTCTATATCAGTGATCCATTATCCTTTTCGATTAGTGGCGCCCTTTGCGAGTTTTCACCAACTAACCTCTCTCATTTCAATTTCTTTACTTACCGTCGCCTTACAGTGCCTGTGTGGGTTTTCATCGCNCACCGTCGCCTTACAGTGCCCGTGTGGGTTTTCACCGATAAGACTCTCTCATTTTAATTTCTCTCATTGCTTGTATCTGCTCCGAACAACTTTATTTTCCAATTTTGGACATCTATGCCGATTGATCGGAAGGACTTGAACGGGGTTTTTGGTGAAAAGAATTTTGATTGAGCTACAACTTTGGAACCTTTCGTGTGCAAACGTTGCTGATCATAGCATTTGCCCCAGCTTAAACTCTTGGGGAAATGTGAAATTTTTATTTTGGTGTGACTGAACCCCAGGGAGAGGTTGCCTACGTATCCTTTCGGAATCAAGTCGAACGTAGTTCAGG
>ML410908.1:1722-12460 GCA_005239525.1 Nicotiana knightiana | reverse complement strand
AAATGTCAACCCCAGACCCACCATCCATCATAACTCTCTTCACGTAGTAACCCTCACATTTAATAGTTAGGTGGAGAGCTTTGTTGTGGGTGGCCCCCTCCGGGGGCAAATTATTCTTGCTGAACCAAATCTGGTTGACCTCGAAAAATCGTTCTGCCATCCTCTCCATTTGTTCGACCGTGGTGTTGGCCGGAACATATGCTTCGTTGAGGGTTTTGATCAGGATCTTCTGATGCTCGCTCGAATTCATCAACAAGGACAGAAGAGAAACTTGGGCGGGGGATTTCCTGAGCTCTTCGATTATTGCGTATTCAGAGGTCCTCATGTTCTTGAAGAATTCCTCTGCCTCCCCAGCACTGACTGGCCTTTTGGGGGGAAAACGTTTCATCTTGCTTTTGTTTATCTTTTTCGGGTCGAGGTATTTCTCTGAAGGGTTTACATCGCCTTTTTCCCCGGTAACCTCTTTCCCTTTGTATGTCACCACTAATCTGCGGTAATTCCATGGGACAAAAGTAGTATTCCTTATGGGGGTTTGCAACGCGCGGCTAATAACCACGGGCTCATTCAGCCTGGGTGAAATTATTGGCCCCCGCGCCGCATATGTCTGCTTTGGGATGCATATTTTTGAGTCATTCATTATTGCTCTGTTGAATCGCAACCTTATGGGAGGTCTCAAAACACTCTGCTCTTTCCTGCGTGCTTTGGGGATGTAAAGGACAACATCTTTAGAGGGTCCCTTGTTTATCCCAGTCTCAGTCTGTTCCGTGACCTGGGGGACAGGGTTGCTCTTTNCATCTTTGGAGGGTCCCTTGTTTATCCCAGTCTCAGTCTGTTCCGTGACCTGGGGGACAGGGTTGCTCTTTCTCATCTCTTTGGCTGCATTGGGTGTTATCTTGGGTTTTCTTTCTACATTTGCTATGGCGATGATGGATTTTAGAGCCGGATCGAAATCTCGGTCCTTGTAAATCATGCCAATGACGGGCCCATGATTGTGGGCGAGCAGTGGATTGTTTGTTACATCGGGAGTTTCCTCGTCCCTTATAACCACTTTCTTTTGTTCTATAAGATTTTCCACGGCTCTTTTGAGATTCCAACAGTCCTCTGTGTCGTGCCCTTCTGCTCCGGAATGATAAGCACAACTGGTACCCCGCCTAAATGAGGGTGATTAGGGGTTCTACCCATTTGGAGGTACAGGTTGTAAGAACCCCATCTGTACCAACTTTGGGAAGAGACTGGAATATGGTTCTCCGATGGGAGTGAAATTAAATCTCCTTGGTGGTTCTCTGGGGTAGGCATTTTATGGGTGGCCATTTTGAGGCGGGCGTTGATTATATGGAGGTGGGGGACGGTGGTTATTTCTCAGGGGTGGAGTTCTATTCTGATTGTATTGCTGTGGCGGCCTGGGATGTGGTTGAGCATTCATTGCCGCATAAGGAAAAAGGGCGAAGCATAAGCTGTATGTTGGTGAGGGTAATAATGTTGGGAGGCTTTAGGAAATAGGCGTGGGTACTGTCGAGGTTTCCTGACATCGGAAACCATCATGGCCCCTTCTTCTTTCTTTTTTCTGTTGGCCGCAACCCCGGACCCGTTTTGGATAGCCTGAGAGGTTGCTCTTATGGCAGATTGGCTCAGGATACGACCAGGTTTTAACCCGTTCTCCACTATTTCTCCACTTTTAATGGCTTTTGCGAATGGTTTCCCATGGCGGACATCATATTCTGGAAGAAATCAGCTTCTTGTGCTTGTAGAAAAATGCTCACCATTTCAACCTCATCCATCGGAGGTTTGACCCTGGATGCTTGCTCACGCCATTTGATGGCGTACTCTCTGAGGGTTTCTTTTTTAGATTGGACAATGAGTTTCTATCAGGAGCGATGTACACATTGTATTGGAATTGTCGGACAAAATCCCGGGCTAAGTCATCCCATATATGCCAACGGGATATATCCTGGTCCATATACCATTCTGATGCAATTCCCGTTAAACTCTCCCCAAAATACGCCATGAGAAGTTCTTCCTTCCCGCCTGCTCCCCTGAGTTGGTTGCAGTATCTTTTCAGGTGGGCTATGGGGTCTCCATGCCCGTCATATCTTTCGAATTTGGGGGTCTTGAACCCGAGAGGTAGATGGACGTGCGGGAACATGCACAAATCTGCATAGGAGACACTTTTCTGCCCGCTTAGCCCTTGTATGTTTTTGAGGCTTTGTTCAATACTCCTCATTTTCTGGGTTATTTCTTTGCTTTTGAAGCTTTTCTTATCCTGTCCCAAAGTGAACTCGGACTGATTTTGTTGGAGATATGCATTGGGAGCAGCATGAGCAGTGTCCTGATGGACGGATGGTGTTTGGAATGTGAACGCCAGTGGCTTGAAACTTGGTCCGGAGATAGTTGGTGGGGCTGTGGCGGAAATGGGTGGTGCGGTTAAAATGTTGGAAGACGTACCAGAAAACAAAGCCTAGGGGCGAACCTCAGAAGGCCTTCCGAAAAAATGAGCCGATATGCTTGGATATCCAAATGGCGTGGCCGGGTAGCTTATGGGGATGTTGGACGTCCCTCCTGCCCTGGGGATTATCTCTGGGAATCCCGGGATAGTACTAGGTGGTTCCCTACCATTGGACCATGCGTCCCACATTTCTAGCATGCGGCAACGCAGAGCCCTGTTTTCTTCCGCTGTTGCGGACTCCGATGTTGGAACGGCGGGGTTTAGGTCTTCCACGGTGGAGTTGACGATTGGCAGGTGACTTTCAGAAGTCATTTCTATGCTTCCCTTCGATCTTGTGAAGTAAGGATGGGAAGCCAGGTTACCGCAAAACCAGCCACCTTAAAATAACTTTAAGATTGAACCAACAAACGTTAGTTTTTTTAAAACATAGACAAATTGCCCGTACGGGGTATGCAGTGCACCTGATGTTTTTTTATATGTCTTCACACAACCGTGTACTTCATCCCGGCCCTATCTCTTAGTTTGCTTTTCTCCCACTTATTATTTTTTCTTTTCTCGGTTATCGAGTCTGCTATTTACTTTTGGTTTCTTTTCTTATGGTCATGATCGAATCCTATGTGGATTGCCTATGTATCACGGCGCCGCGTGAATCAGACCGTTGCGTAGTTCAATGTGGCTAAACCCAAAAAGGCATATATCATTTTCTAAAGGCTTCATTCTGAGAAAAATTCCATTCATTAAATAAACGCTTTTTATTACAGAAGGTTAACAACCCAGAGCTTGCAAAACAGACTTGACACACACATTTTTTTTACTTTTTTCGAAAAAATATAAAGACTATTGTGGAATCAACATATGATTGTGACTGAAAAGTGAAGTACAGACTCGAAAATATCAAGAATAAATTAGTGCTTCCGTTGCTGCAGGGGCCGGTGGGGCATCATTCGGCCTTGCCACGGGCCTGTGTGCTATGTCTTGCTGGAGGCGGTACAGGTTGTCCATTGTCTTATGGACAAAGATCATAACAGCTGAGAAGAAAGTGGTCCGAGTCATATCTTTGCATTCTTGACATTTGGTGACGATGTAGTCAGCTATCTCTTGGACCCTTCGTCTGATAATACCTTTCTCTTGAAGTAGGCGCCCGATTTGTTGGGATCTTGCTTCTAAAGTTTGGGCATCCTTGTGACTCTGTTCTTGCCATCGTTGCAACTCTTTTTCTAACTGAGCCATCATGGCATAGCACTGTTCCCTCTCTGTTTTAAAGCCTTTTGCCTGTTTGGACCTCTCATTCTCGATGGGGACCAATTTTTCCTTCAACTNAACTACATACTTTATGCCTCAAACTGTTGATAAGCCTTTCATCAGTCCTGCTTCTCTCTGGGTTCTCAGCAGTTGTTTTCAGTTCCTGTATCTGGGCCCGGAGGGCTTCATTTTCTTGGGCTAATCTATTTTTCTCTCCTTCGATTGAGGCAGTTTGTACAGTATTTTCGAACTTGCTTTCTCTGATCTGGGCCTCCAATTTGCTTATGGTGTCTCGGTAGCTGCTCTCTTTTTCTAACCAAGCCCAATGCTCTTGAGTTTGCTCGGTGAATTTTTGTACATGGGGTCTCTTTGCAGGTCGTTCTTGCTCTTGATGTTACCGGCCTCTTACCCCGTACCAAGAGGTGTAGGTGGGTTCCACTTCTCCGTTTGATAAGTTTCTGACTCGAGTTTGAGGTTCTAAAAACCTGCACTCATTCCAAATTTGACGGACCCTGCTTTGAGGGAATGCAGCTCTTGGGCATAATTCAATGGCTTGTGGGCTTAAATCCTCGTCATGGGGAACACCTTGCTGCCTCCCCAACTGGCGTAAGACCTTGTGCGGGGCATATGGCTGAATGCTTCGCAAACCCATTAATAAGAGATAGCAAACCTCAGCCGACATATTGATAAGCTCGTCGAGAGGGAGCCATCCGAACGTCCACTCGATTTGGTTGGCGGTTAGTGAGCTCAAGTAGGAGCGCCAGGCCTCCGTGCCTTTAGGGAATTGGTGGCCTTTTACCCGAGTGCTATGTTCCTAAATGCAGTTTAAACCGGTTAAACCATATTTCATGTAGCCCGGGCGGTGGCATAGGTGTTCAATCAACCAGATTTGTAGGAGCAGGTTGCACCCCTCGAAGAATTTTCCCCCAGATTGGCAAATTGTCAGAGCACGGTATATCTCGGATAAGACCATCGGTATCAGTGTGCCATTGGACTTTTTCATCTTGAAGTCTGCCATTCCCACAAGTCCGATGTTTATGCATCTGTCACTTCTTGGGCATATCAAGGTGCCCAAGAATGCTACCACAAAAGCTAGCCCCCGGCGGGCTTCCCATTTAGCTTGATCTTTGTGAGTTTGACCAGTGTTGATAGCCTCGTAACCCCAGGGATCTTCATAACGTCTGTAAAGAAAGTAGAAAGTGCACAAGCCTTCAGACAAATGTGGGTCTTGGACGTCCCGGCTAATGTTTAACATNTTGAGACCAGCATACCCCGCTATTTCCTCCAGCGTGGGTGTTAATTCAAAGTCCGAAAAGTGGAACACATTGTGGGCGGGATCCCAGAACGGTACTAGAGCTTCGACGATGTCCAACCTCGGCTTGATCTTTAAAAGGCCAGTAAGTCCCCCTAAAGCTTTTATAACAGACTTTCTACTAGTCTCCCCCAAGTCACTCCACCACATATGGAGTCCCAGAGGGATTTCCTCGACTGCTTTGAAGGGAATATTTTCAACTGTATTCATCCTGCACATTCGTTCTTTTATTAAGACCACAGAGAAATTTTCGAAAAGTGTCATTTTGGGCAAAAGGCTTGCAGAAAATGGACCACCTTTGCGAATACGACCTTTTACAGTAGTGTTCGCGAATTGGGTTGAAATTTAAAAAACACAGGTGGCCATTCTTGCCAAACGGCCTTCCGGCGCCCCACTTGGGCGATTAGGCTATAATGGCGTCACCTGATTTTATTTAAAGCTATACTTGTTTGATTCTGAAAAAATGGAGTTGGACCCGATGAGGGTTGCCTACGTATCTCACACCGGTGAGAATCAAACAAAGCATAGTTCGGGAAAAATCTTGGTTAACTAAAAATGCATACCCACTCATTTTGTTTTTGTATATCTTATTGATTTTATTTTTATTTTTGTTTTTGTATATCATATTGATTTTATTTTTGTTTTTGTTTTAGAAATTTTGGCAGCGTTTCGGGATAAACACGAGGATTTTCCAAAATAGGGTAAATTCTCTATTCTACCTCACTTTTGGTTTTTCTGCTCATCATTTTTTGTTAAGCCGGTCAATACACAAGCTGTGACAAATAAATGCATACGTAGCAAATAAAATGCATCAGGGTAGTCTTTTATTTCGGGTACACCTGTCCTAGANCGGTCGATACACAAGCTGTGACAAATAAATGCATACGTAGCAAATAAAATGCATCAGGGTAGTCTTTTATTTCGGGTAAACCTGTCCTAGACGAACCAAACCCCTGTGTTGAGTCCCCTAAGTCAAATGCACATGATGCAAATAAGCGTTCATACCAGGGATCCGGCATGAGGTTTTGTTATTCTAGGTTTAAATCTGGGGTTTGGTTCTAGACCAGGCTTACCCGAGCGGACAGCTCGAGCCGAGGTCGGGGCAGCGTACCGGGAATACAGAAGCTTCACCGGCTTTGCAACTTATCCGTACCTCGTTCTAAAATTTGGATATGACTCTAACAGAAAAGAAGTCACACGAAGTGCACACTTCCCAGATGATTTAGAAGACTCAGAGAGAAGAGGGTTTCGGCACATTTTATATACAGTTCAGATAATATCAAAGCGGTAAAAGCAGCATTTAGCACATTAGGTTCAAATATGTAAAATCAGATAATAAAGCCAAATACAACAGTTATTCTAAGCTCGAATTCTTGAACCCTGAACCAGAGATTCTGGGTTCGTTTTATCCCCAGCAGAGTTGCCAGAGCTGTCACACCTCCTTTTCCCACCCCCGGGAGGGTAATAAGGGAGTTTTTCCAATTAAAGTGACATTATTCAATTTTGGGATTATTCATTATTTTTTTAGAGTCGCCACCCGGATTTTTGACGATGCTCCGAGACACCGTTTATTTTAATATCCCAAACCGAGGAAGTTTTTGACTCTGTTTAAAATGTCTGCGAACCCGAAATCCAGGTAAGGAATTCTGTTAACCCGGGAGAAGGTGTTAAGCACTCCCGAATTCTGTGGTTCTAGCATAGTCGCTTAACTATTAATATTTGGCCTAAATTATCTGACTAATTACGTGCNTAAAACTTCCTAAAAATGAAAAAATAATAGGTAGTAAAATGAAGAGAAAGAAAGAAGAAAAAAGAACAATATTGCTTCTGTGCAAGCTGGCCTTCAGCGGCTTCGAAATCTATATTCTTCTGGCTATTTTCTTAGTCACAAAACGACTAACTTAATAAACCATTCCTTAGGCATGTTATGAGGCAACATGACCATCATTTGGTCAAATTGAATCCTAATCATGCGATATTGTTAATTTTAAAGGACTTGACCTACTTTGGTGTACTTTTCTTGGAATGAACCTGACCATAAAGAGGTTAGGTTCAGTTCCGAGGATGCAAACCCATCAGTCCTTTAAGTCATTCATATTATGGCCTGAATTCTCACAATGACTTAACTATTCTAGGCATTTCTTAAGGCATGATTCTGACTATTTATTGGGTTCAGATTCGNACCTTGAAACATTTATAGGATGAGTCATGCCATAAAGGAGGTTAGACTCAACCTTGATGATGCTTTGCACCACTTTGACAGAACAGGTTCCTGCCCTTTTTATGGACTGAATCTGACCATAAAAGGGGTCAGATTCAACTCCATAGATGTCCTTTTTCTTGTAACTTTCAACTCATACTTATACTATGTCTTTGACTTTTTAGGCATGTTTTTAGAGAATGAATCTGATCATGTTAAAGGATTCATATTCTCTTCCCTAGGAGCCTTTTGATTACCCACTTCTTATCCGTAAAAGGGGTGATTTCCAGCACCTTAGGCTACTGTTTATGCACTACTAGGGGGGTGAGTTTGACTATTAAGAAGTCAGGCTCATTTACCCTAGTGCCAACTATCTAGAGACTTGCTTGTTGAATCTCTTCAGTGACCAAAGAGACCCAACTAAAAGTGTATTTCTGCCATCTTATGGGTAAAATCTGACCATATAAGAGGTCAGATTCAACACCCAAGTGCAGATTATTCCACTAATGGACTAACACAAAACTGACATCCACTGAAAGCAGAATAATTCTTAAGGATTTAGATATTACACACAACATATATCCGGATTCCTTAACATCATGTCAACTAAACATTACTTTAGCTTTATAAACCAAGAACAAAGAAGAAGATTCAGCTTGATATAATCTCAAAAGAAAACATAGCAAGAATCAAACATTTAGCATCAAACTAAAAAGAAATTCTGAGTATAATAATTTTTTTTTAAAGTTCATTGTTACATACCTCTTTCGAAGAGAAAATAATCAAAAGAAACCTGACCAAATAAAGGTTAGACAGAGATGGAAATCAGCAAGAGGAAGGAAGAAAAAAAAACCAGCAGCAATCAAACAGCAAACCCAAAGAAGACAAAACCCAGGGGAAGATGATTTTTGAACACCCAAATGATTGAACTAAGATAGCAACCAAAAACCAAGTCTTTTTGGAAATATAATCACAGCTACAAGACAACCTAAGCTCAGATTATTTCCCACTCCTACTGTGAAATCCTTTCCACTTCTGTTTTCTAAGTTTTTAGTAGTCAAAGTTGTGATTTTCAGTCTAAAGGATTCAGAGAAGAGTCTAAATCTCCCCTGTTTTGGTAAAAAGTGCGTGTATATATAGGGACAATTGGGATGGGATCTGCTTAGCATATTTCCTATCCTAAATGAGCTGAAAAGGGTACAGGTACAGCTGTCAACCCTATCCTTTTGGGACAGCTGTATCTTCTAGAACATTCCAGCCCTTTGAAATTCCCTTTCTATCCCTAAAGTATCTGATTTCCGGATATTTATCTAATCTAGAAGGTTCTAACTAATTGTTCTTAACTAAGGTTGGGTCAATTAAATAAAGATTAGTTGATTAAATGCCTAAAGTTGGCTTTAATACTACTTACTATGTTTAAGTCATTAAATCAATAATTTAATTAAACTTAAAGGAGGTTAGTCAAACCAGTTCCATTAAACTTAGATTAATTTAATTAAACTAAATGAATTTGCCTTTGTTCATTACCCTCAAGCTACTTGTTTTAAACAGATTTTATTTTCAGTTACATACTTTAGGAAGTTACCTAAGTTAATTTCTAAATTGAAGAAGTTGGAATCATTTAAATGTGAGTCTAAGTGAAACAATTATTCTTAAGCTTAGTTAATTGATCTTAACTAGTAATCTAGGTCTTAGATAAACTATGTTGTTTAGATGATTAATGAAAATTAAGTCTACTAGTTAAGTGTGACTTATTGCCTAATTAATTTAAACTCAAATTGACCACTATTTGAATTAAAATCAGTAGTTAATTGAACTAATTGGTTTAAACAATTTCATTAGGTGTAATTGGCTTATCTATTAACTCTTAGTCAATTGAGTGACTAATTCTATAAAACTGAACTATTTTGATCGTTCTAGGATCTTAGTTTGATTAAAGAAAGTTAGTTAGGTTAATAATTTGGCAATAAGTACTCTATTCTAATTTAATTAATTAGTAGCTAAACTTTGTTGCCCTATCAAGGGTTGATTAATTTCAGATTAATCAATTACTTTAAACTTCTTAGACTTAGGTCAATTATATTGTTATTTAGTTCACATGTATACTCAACTAGTTGTGTATGATTGTCTAATTAGATTATTATTTAAATTCTTAGTCAGGGTGGATGGTTAACCATAGATTACACTAAACTCAGAAGATGAACTAGAGTAAGCAATCAATCGAAGGTAGGAAAGAGCGACAGTGAAGGCAGTCTAAAACAAACTTAAGCATGCATCAATAAGTATAATCTTTAGTAAATCAATGGTGACTAACAGGAAAATCTAAGAATGATTAATCATGGTTGCAACATAGTTCGGAATTGCATAATGTGTTAAGTACTACATCAATCGAAAACAATGTGAATCAAACAGAAAAATCATATATGTAGTCAATGATGGAGCCTAATTCAGGAGGTATGATTACAAGGAAAACCTAATTACCTAGTATGACAAGAACAAAAGTCATGAAACATGCTTAAAATTGAAACGACAAAGAGAAGATATACACAGGTGGCGGAGAAAACAACAGATCTACACAGATCTTTCACAGAACAACTAAATCTAGACAAGTTCATGCCAATAAACCCAAAACAGTTAGAAAGAGAAGGGGCAGTAGCATTTAGGGACAATCAGTAAAGAAGAAAAACCTAAAACTAAACTCAGTTAAAAAAATATCTTGTNAAGGAAAAATATACACAGGTGGGGGAAGAAAACAACAGATCTACACAGATCTTCAAAAAATAACTAAATCTAGACAGGTTCATGCCAATAAACCCCAAAACAGTTAGAAAGGGAAGGGGCAGTAGCATTTAGGGACAATCAGTAAAGAAGAAAAACCTAAAACTAAACTCAGTTAAACAAATATCTTGTAACTAACATCATTTAGGAGAATAAACAGAAAACCTACAAAATCTAAACAATTAGTCCAAACGGAAGACATAGATTGGTAGAAGAAATTTAATACTAGCCTAGGCGATTTATCTTACTAGACAAGTGATTAAAAGAAACAAAGGGGGAGGGGTACCAGTTAGATAAAATCATTTCGCCGGAGTTTGGCCGGACATCGGTGGGTTTGAAAACGGGTCAAACCCACATGAATCAATTGCTCTTGTCATGAGCAACTGACTCATGCAGGTCTGAGCCGTTGAAGGCCCTTGAATCAATGCGCATGGGAGACTTAGGGTTCTGGAATCTCAGATCCGAAATTGGGGTGTTTGGGATGGTTTTTTGACAAAACCAATAACAGGAGGTGGTTTAGGAGGTGATGGGGGTTGTAGGGTAGAGATTTGGGGTTGATCGGAGTTGTAATGGTGGCCGGACGGTGGTGGGGTTTCAGGGGCGGCTAGGGTTTTTAGAGAGAAGAGAGAGAGAGAGACGGACGAAGGGGGTTAGGATTTGGTGAAATTAAGGGGGTGGGGTTTGGTTAGGACATTTATATAGTTTAGAGGGGGTGAGTTCCTGGCCGTTCGATCCATTTCGATCAATGGCCAGGATTTAATCG
>ML410907.1:0-29690 GCA_005239525.1 Nicotiana knightiana | reverse complement strand
ATGGAAATGATGTCGACGCTACTTGAGCAGGGAGTTTCTTGCACCTTACTTTTATTTCTTGTTTTGTCTATATGTGATGCACTGAGGACACTGCATGATTTAAGTGTGGGGTGTTGTAGATATTTGTTGTGATTGCTTTTCTTGTTAGTAAGTTTTTCTTTTAGGTATAACAAAACAGATTTTTTTTTTTAGAAATATGTGGACTCTTCCCGATGATGGATCTCTTAAACAGTTCTCTTGAGGGAAGTAAGTCTAAAGAAAATACAAAAAAGATTTTTGTTTTAAGTAGTGTAGTAATTCCCCTTTGGTTTTTCTTTGGACCACAGTTCTTTTCCAAGGGTTTTTAATTGAACCGGATGTAGGTAGTTTTTAATTTTTAGGAGTAGTAACAACATGGTTGAGGGCTTAATAGTAGAAATATCGAAACGTTGTGATGCCTTGAGAATAGTCAGTACTTTGGTTGTGACGCTTAGGCTCAATTTTTTGACTCTGGGATAAATACCTTAAATAAGGGATTCTTAAGATTTGCTTAACTGCTTTGACTGGAGTGTCGTGATAGAAACAATCCTGAGTGATATATGTGCCATGTGTGTGTGAGATTTTTATGCTATTCTGTGCATTGCATTTGATGTCTAGAACTTGCCCCGTGTGTGTGCAAAGCGNATGAAATATGGAAAAGTTAAAGTGTGGGGTGGTAGGTTGGTTTGTGAGGGGAATAATTGAAATAAGCAGAAAGGTGCACTGTTTTGAAAAAGCAAGAGTCACTTGAAAAAAAAAAAAAAAGAGAAAAAGAAAAATATAAATAAATAGTTGTAGTGTTGTGAAAGAAAAATATATGTGGTGACTCTTAATGTAATTGTGCTTAAAGAAGTATGGGGTAATAACATTGATGTGGAGGTGGAGTTTGGCTTAATATAAGTTTGAGGTTGAATGCGAAAGTATATGTATTAATGTGCTTAGGGAGGTGTAGTCACTCTTATATCCAAATGTATCCTACCCGTCCCGCAGCCTACATTACAACCAAATAAAGTCCTACTTGATCCTAGACTGAATGAGCTCGATTAGTAGAGTAGTACACTACCGGCAAGCCTATGGTGCATCTTTTGTTGCATATGAATATCATTTCTGAGAGCGAGTGAATTCTTTCTATCTTGAGTTCCTAAGTGTTCTTAAAATTTTATTGTGTGTGGAACTAGCTCTTTGATTTGGTGAGGGCACATGATTCATGAAGGGAAGGTAATGTTGTTGACCTCTATGATAGAGTAGTCAGTGAATTTTGAATAAAGCATGGTATATGTAAGTCGACTATTGAGGCAAGGATGTCACACCTTTGTGCGTGAACTGTTTTAAATATTCTGGGTATAACGTGTTAAGGGATTTGCATAATAAGTTGTGTACATGAATGTAGTTTGACTGATCGAGGACGAGCAAATGTTTAAGTGTGGGGTGTTGATACGTGGCTAGAATTCATGGTTTAACACGTTATACGCCTTACATTTTATGTGCGTTAATGATAAAAATACACTTTTTATGTGCATAATGGAGTCTATTTCATGTGTAGGTGAATTGCTGATGGAAGCCAAGCTAAATGGATGCATAAACATCGAAAATACGCTCAAGAGGCGAAGAGAAGTGCACCGGGCTATAGCCGGGCGTTTGAGCCTTAAGACCAAGCCTAGCCTGGCGTTATCCAGGCGCCAGAGCCCAAACGCCGGGCCTGGCCAGGCGTTATCCAGGCGTTTGGCCTGTAACGCCTGGCCCCTGATCCGATCAAATCCGAGTTTTGAAGATTTTTAAGTGTTTCCCGGTTGGAATAGAAGTCTCCTACACGTTTAGGGTGTATCCCAAACATATAAATAGACCCAAAAACACAACTTGAAGGGAGAGAAGCGATTAAAGTGAAGAAAAGCCGGTGGATTACTACTCAGCAAAGCAGAAACACTGATTTTTATCTCCTTATTTCATTACTCTGTAATTCAATTATGAAAGTTATTTTAGAATTGATTCTTATGAATATGAGTAGCTAATTTTCTTAATCTAAGGTTTTGGTGGAACCCGTTGGGGGACAAACTTATGGTGATATTAATATAGTTTGGTTGATTGTTCATCTCTATTTGTTCAACTACGTTCTTGTTGTAGTTAATTGAATGGCCATCAATTAGCTGTGCCTATTTAGTATGTATCTACTTGAGAGAGAGTGCATATTTAGGTAATTGTTTGAACAACACCACTCCCGGAGTATAGACGAAAGTCATAACCGAGGGTTTAGAAGTTGGATTAGAAATAACGATACTTCGGGTGCAATCTAAAGTGAACTGTAATGCAATCTAGCTAGCGTAACTTGAGAGAGTGCGTCTAGTAAATTATCATAATTACTTGAGAGAGATTTATGGTAGATAGAGTGTTCATGATTGATAGAGATAATTAATCAAGTTATATGAAATATCCGAGAAGTAAGTTCACCAACGGGGGAAACCATAGCCTTAGACCTTTATCATAATTGTTTACAACACATTGTTAGTAATTGTTAGTTATTATTATTGTCAGTAGAACTAGTAAAAAATCACCAATTTATATTCAAAAAGTCTTGAGAGAATTGATTAAGTAAAATTGCGTATTCTAAAGACTTGATTGATACGTTAATTCCCTGAGGGATCGACTCTGGGCATAATACCTCGGATTATATTTGAAGCGCCCATTTAGTCTTTATATAAGACATAGTTGAGCGTGATCAGGATGTTCCCACATCGGGAGTCTTCATATCTTGGGCATCCCGTATCTGCCCCGCAGAGAACAAAGGGCCTGGCGGAGAGTCATCCACATCAATCACCTCAAATGATTCAATCGGGGCGTTCTCTCGCCTTCGAGGCACCTCGGGGTTGGGCTCTTCGACTTCATCGATCAAGTGCCCTATGATGTAAGGTGTTTCCTTGTCACTGGTTGGCTCGAGCTCCCCTCAAGGATCTCCTCAGCTTGATACTGAACCACATCAGTAGCCTTCGGTTCAGCAGCCTTTGAAGCATCAGTGCTTCCTCTTCTCCTAATCACTAACGGGCGGTCATCTTCGCCCTCAGAATCTTCTTCCTCTTCATCCTCAGTGCGAAAACGTTGTACAGTTTCTAGAGATAAGGCCACCGCATCGACCTTAGGCTTTCGAACCTTGGTTTTCTACGGCTTCGGGGAGTTCGCCGGCGACTCTGTCTTCCTCTTCTTGTCTTTGGCAGGTTTTGGGGTTTCTTCCTCAGCAGGTGGGGGCGACCTCATCGAAACAGCGTCCCGAGGCCTACACAAATACAAAGTTAGATATTTTGCTAAATAGTATTTCTCTAAGGGATTTGGATAGGCAAATAATGAAATCTCACCGTGGTTTTTGGCCTCCCATCGGCCTTTGGCCAAATCACTCCAGATGCGCTCGGCATATGAGGAAGTGGAAGCCAATTGTCGAACCCAGCCCGGGAGGTCCGCAAACGCACCTGGATACCAAACGAGGACTGTATCATTAAAAAAAGAGTTAGTTCAAAAGAAGATGGGAACATCAAAGTAATGAAAAACACTCGACAAGTCAGTACTTATGCTTCATATTCCATTCCTCTAGGAACGACATCTTTTCAACGGGAATCAGGTCGGAGGTCCTGACTCGGATGAAGCGGCTCATCCACCCTCGATCTTTATCTTTGTCGATGCTGGAGAAGAAAGACTTCGAGGACCGACGTTGCAATTTTCACGCCACCTCGATAGAGACGAGGGTTGTATAGCCTGATCAGATGGTCGAGGGTAAAAGACATCCCCTCGACCTTTCTCGAGAAGTATCTAATGAAGTTAAAACTTCGCCAAAAAGAAGGGTAGATTTGGCCTAATGTCACTTGGTATTGTCGACAAAAGTCGAGAATCACTAGGTCTGGGTGGGGTAGAGAAGGATCTACGGGGCCTAAGGTGAATGGGTAGGTGTAAGCACTTAGGTACCCTGCTTTGAAAGTGGTGATATCTTCTTCGGATGAAGGGATCTCCAAGCTCACCGTGTCTGCCCAACGACAATCTGCTTTTACTTGTTTGAGTTCGGTTATCAAGCTGATATACTGAGACATAGGCTCGCACCGACCCGGGATCGAAGCATGTCTGTCAACATTGAAATCGGGAGACGTATCACACGGCTCGGGGGTGCACTCTTCAATACGAGCAGGTACCACCGTTTTTCTCATAGATACGCGTGAAGACAAAGAAGCCTTCTCTTTGTGTGAAACTGTTTTGGAAGTGTTCATCATTGTTACTATATATTCAGAAGAAAAAAGCGAAAGCTGATGGCAAAATGAACACAAGAAAGGTATAATCACAGAGGATAATTGTTATCACTATTTTCGAGGTAAACATTTTTATTTACTTTTATCTAAAATGGATTGGTTCCATCAAACCGGATGTCTGATCTTACTAGTATATGCAGCTACTTCAGATGGTGATGTGAACAAGATTCTTTTTAAAGGTAAGAATCACAACAGTATTCTTACAATAAACAGTGTGCTCGTTAGAAGGACTCCTCCACCTTTAAAGGCTTTAGGTGATGCTCAAACAAAGACGTTGTCTCAACAGCTGTCAATATTGCTTCGGCATACCTTTATTACCAGATTATTCACTGACGCAACTGAAAGCTTGCTCCAAGGTATCATATGTCAAGACACCAAATATGCAAGGAGTACCCTAATTTAGATCTGCTGAAAGTACTCCGGATGTGGTAGCATCAATGACAGCATCATAGTGAGACATATCACCTCTTATCAGAGCCACAATACAGAGTATTGCTTGATATTCCTATGACTTCCCAAGCTGCCGTGCACCCATGCTAATTTCGTAATACTCAGGAACCCACACTGGATCAGCATTTTTCGAGTTAACTCTTGAAAGTCTGCAAATCTCCCTCCAAATATTTTTTGGTGATAAGATCATTGAGACATGCAACAACAACAAAAAAAGAGACGGCCTTGGGCAAATATAATAGAACCGTACAGCTTACAAACAACATATGTTTGAAACAAATTCTTCCTGTCGCAATGTCTGTCAATTGCATACTAGATCGAAAACCTTGAGATTGGGTGAATGATAGTGCAGGTGAAGAGGTTATGCTTTGTCTGTTGAAAGGTAAAGACAAAGAATGACAAGTAGGATGCAGTTGTGTGGGATTCACAGTTGTTATACGAGGATAAAGATTGCACTGAGAGCCGGTATTAAATTTTTTTTGAACTCTCTTAGGACTTGGGATAAATACAAATTTACTTTTCTTGTAAATGTTGACGAGTACTAGACTTTGAATTTCTTGTTTATATAATAAGTACGTTGGGCTTGGAGTAACCAATATTCATGCCAAATTTCTCGGCATGTCCCATGCCTTTTCGACAATTGCTGCGTATCCCATGCTGGATTCATATTTAAATTTTGAGCTTTATTTTTGTTTCAACCATGTTGAGTGCCTTAATACCAACACAATCACCTCGAGAAGTTACTTGACATATCAGTGCAAAACCATTATATACTCTTAAACAAATATATCAATGAAGAGAATGGTCTTCAAATAGCTTAACTTATGAGCAAGTGGAATCCCACCACTTGGGGAGTCGATTCGCAATATCAAATTATACTTGCAAGAAGAATCCATTAATAATTTTGGACCAGGTACTCTACAAGAAGAAATAATTAATCTAAGAGAAACTATATTATAGAAAATAAATTAGTATCCATAACAAGCGATCAAGTATGTGTAACCTGATAGAGGTAGGTACTTATCACAATATATAAAATTAGCAAATTTATAAGGTGTGTTTGATATGAGCGGAACTATGTTTGCTGAATTTGTTTTTTCCTTTTTCATATTTAGTTAGCTCAAGTATTTTGAAAAATAATTTTCTTAACAGCTCATTTTCTCTCATTAGAAAACAATGACATTCCTAGCAAAAGTAGAAAGTATTTTTTAAAATTCTCTTTCAACCTTTCCTAACCCAATCCTCACCCCACTATCCACCCTCGCTAGCCCCGCCACAAGGCCCTCGACCTCACCCTGACCATCCCGGGCCTACACCCACGATAGAACCGCAACCCCTTCCTCTCGCTCACCCTCTAACCCCTCGCTTTTTTGTGCAACACCCACTTCTCTCTCAAGGTCAAGGTTCAGGGTTAAGGTTCGAGATCAAGATTGCGATCAGGGTTCAAGGTTCAGGGTCGCGGTCAGGTAAGGGGACAAGGTCGAAGGTTAAGATATGGGTCGAAGGTTTGGGTCGGGATCAGAGTTCAGATTAGGGTTTGGATCATAGATAGGTGTCGTGGCCGAGGTTAGTGGCTCAGGTTCAAGGTAAGGGTTCAAAGTCGAGTTCGGGTCAGGGTGGGGTTCAAGTTCGAGGTCGGGTGTCAGTGTTAAGTGTAAAGGTTGGGTCAGGGTCGAAGTTGGGTGTCAGGGTTTGGAGTTAGGGTCGAGGTTTGAAGTCGAAGGTCAGGTTTAGAAAATTAGAGTTTGGGGTGAGGACGGGATTCAGAGTCGTGATCAGGTGTCGAGGTCGGGGTTCAGAGTTAAGGTCGAGATTTGGGGTTTGAGTTTAAGTTACATGATGGGGTTCAGGATCAGGTGTCTTGGTTGGGATAGGGGTTTGGGTTCGGGACCAGGGATGGATGTTGGTGTTGGTATCGAAGTTCGGGTTTGATATCACAAGTTGGGGTGGGGTGGTGGTTAGGATTGGGTTTAGGATATGGATCGGGGTTGCAGGCCTGGTTTAGAGTCAGGGTTTGCAATCGGGTCTAAGCTCGACCCTTACCCTAACCCAACCCCAAACCTCACCTTACCCCAACCTTCGACCCATATCCTGACCTTTGACCCTCACCTCAAACTTGAACCCCGAGAGCAAATCCGATATCGACCCTACCTCATACCCTACTGCAAACCCCAACCCCAATCTCGGACCTGATCTCGAACCTCGACCCCGCCTTGGACCCTTCCCATGTCCTCGATATCGACCCTAAATCCCAATTCTAACCCCGACCCTAACTCTAAACTCTAACCCCGCCCATGAACCCGACTCTAAACCTCGATTCAAACCCCAATCCCGACTACCCGCTTCGGTGCTAGAACTGGAACCCCACCGCCCTCTCCTCCCCTCGCCCTCACCCATTTTGTCTTAAATAGTATTTGCTTGGATTATATTTTTTTTTTAAATTAATTTTCGTGTAGTTAACCAAACACCATAAAATAAGTAAGAAATAGTATTTTTCAAGGAAAATATTTTCTGTCATACCAAAAACACCCATAGTTTGGTCGAATTTTCCTTCTAAAGTTAAGCTAGATTTTCAAAATGGACAAATATAAATATAACCAACGTACAATTTTACCTAATTCTTTAAATTACAAGACACTTGAGTTTATTAATTTTTGCAAATATATGCATAGCCTACGAAATATAGGTACTTGTCGACACACCAATTTAAAGTTGACATTCTCTCTTACTTTTCATATTTGAGTTTCTCTTTCTTTAAGTTGTACAAATTCGTTCAGGAATTCATGCCTTGATCTTTGTGCCATTGCGGGAATCTCTCTTATTCTGTTACAAGCCCCTAACGACACTATCTCGGGGTAGGTCATACTCGACCTCGGTATTCATCGTGCACTTCGACCTTCGAGCCTTGTACTCTGTCATCAGGCTTGAGCTTGATCTACTGGGCTTGCCTGGTCCGTTCTGAATTCAGTCTCGGAGCGGCCCCTCAAACCTATGAAATCGGGCGTACCTGATTTCGACCGTATACAGATAGTCCTGCGTTTCTTAGAATAGAATGATAAGAAATTATTTGAGCCTCGAATTTCCTGAGTCCCTGATAATGACATCATCCCTGTGACGTAAGCGTTCGAGGTGACTAAAATGTCTCGTTGGTGCGCTTCCCCGAAACATTAAATGTGTGCCATTGGTGGTCTGCCACTAACACCGCCAAAACGTCACTGCTCTCCTATAAATACAGGGTTCCTCATCTCATTAAGAACTTTACTTCCTCTTTGCAACTCCTCTGATCTCCTCTTCTCTTCATCTCCTTCTCCTTCACCACTAGCTTCTCCGCCCTCTTAGTGCCAAAAGTTATCAAACACCATCTCTTTCCGCTTCTTTCAACCAGAACTAATGGCGAACACGTCACAGACCGTTCCTCAAAAAGAGGAAACTTCCTCCTCCTCTTCCCGTCCGGCCGGCGGAAAGGCACCGGCCCTTCACGAGATCGTTCCCGGCGCTTGCACTTTAAGGAAAGACTTCACCTTTGAAAATCCACTCGATGTTCCTGGTCGATGTGAGCATGCTTCGAGGTATATCTGTTCGATAGCGGAGAAACACCTCGATGCGATGAAAAAAGATTGTGGTTGAGGGGATGGGATCGTGGTACAGATCCCCACCTCCGAGGAGAGCATTACCACTCATGTGGAGGGATTTCTAAGTGTTTACACTTATCCCTTCATGTTGGATCCCCTCGACCCAATTATGATTGATTTTTGTGAAAGACACAAAGTCACCCTCGGTCAAATTCACCCATCCTTCTGGCGAATAGTGATCATGCTTCGCTACTTCTCCAGTAAGATCGAGGGGCTCGATTTTACCCTTAATCATCTTATTCGCCTGTTCCGGCCTCAACTTTTTCGAGGGTTGATCAAAATCCAACGCCAGTCAACCAAGTCCTTCTTTGCTAGTAACGACAACAATAGAAATCGAGGTTGGATGAGCAGATTCGTTCGAGTAAGGACCAGCGACATCATCCCCGAGGAGAGAATGTCGTTCCCAGAAAAGTGGAACTTCGACCGTAAGGGGAGTTGTCTCCTCAGTAATTTGCCGCATTTTGACTATGTTTTGCATGACGCTCTTACCTTCGTTTAAAGCAGTCGCATGGATGCCCCATGTGATCCCCGATCTTGAAGACTGGGTCCGGAAACTAGCTGCAACCTCCTCGTATAACAAACGCAAATGTCGTGACTTGTCGAAGGGTAAATGGGAGGCCAAACATCATGGTAATACCCTGATACTTTCTTCTTTATCGGAGACACTTCCTTTCTCATACTTAATTTTATTTTATGCAGGTGTAGGGGATTTTTCTAAAATGAGGCCGGCCCGTCCTGGGAAAGGTCCGAATCCTCGATTCTAAAATGGGAGAAGGACAATAAGAGAAGAAGAGCTTTGAAGCCCGAATACCCCCAAAATAAAGCAGGTCCTGCTCGGAGACGTAGGAAGGATGTCATTCCTGTGGATATAGACTCAGTCGACTAGTTCATGGATGAAGAAGAAGATGAGGGAGAGGATTCGGCAATGGTGACTCGAAACTAACAAATCGAGGCCGCCGAGCCCTCCGATCCAGAGATCATGCGTGGAGGTGAAGAAACCTCGAAGAAAGATGAGGGCAAAGCCACTGAATCACCTGAGGTTACGGTTGTTCCTCGGCTTTCGATGAGCACACCAAAGAAGACATATTCCGAGGTTCCCATCACAGAACAGAGCGCCTCGGGCGACCTTCCGAGAGACATGGCAATGGGTCACTCTCCATCGTTACCGGCTTACTCCGAGGACACCATAAGGGAAGCTCGAGCCTTGAGAGCGCCCGATGTGAGCAGAGTCCCCGGTGAGAACGATCCTTTTCAGGATTGCTTCACTAGGGTTGATGATGTCGACCTCATCGATGTATCTTCCACCTTCGAAGAGGCCCAATGCCTCTTCTCCAAGGTAAGCATTAATTCTTAACGTTGCAAATTCCCTTTTCTCGCCTTACCTTAATTGATAACTTTTTTCTTGTGTAGGCCTTTACCAAGCTTAAGGCCGACCTAGGCCAGTGTGAGGCCGAGCTGAATACGTCCTTGGGTGAAGGGAAGGCACTGAGGATCCTTTGTAGTCAAAAGAAGGAGGAGCTTAAAGACCTTTGGGCATAGTTATCCAAGGATCGAGACTATGAGGCCGAGCTAGAAAAGCAGGTAACTGTTGTTTTGAAGGAGTATGGTATTCTCATCCCAACTGTGGAGACTAAAACTTCGATGTCTCAGCTGCAGCGAAAAATGGAGATGGTGGTGCAGCTTCGAGGCAAGGTCGATCGGGTTAATGCTGAGTGCAACCAGTGGAGGGAAAAGATGGAACGCCTTGCTGCGGAGAAAGAAGTTGCATTAGCCAAACTAGCATCGGCCGAGACCCAGCTCAGGGGTGTCAAGGAGAGTGGTACGGTCCAGACCGAAAAGATCACCAAGCTTGAGGCCAAACTTTCCAAGACTGAGGTTGCTGAAGCCAGGGCCAATGTCAAGAAGACGCAGATCATGGCTAATAAAATTGTTGCCGTGTAAGGGACACCGAAGCTGCTCAAATGGAGCTGAGGGAAGCTGCTGACCGGGAAAAGCGAAGCAATAACTTGGCCAGGTGCCAATCTCGGAGGGAGACCCTTGAAGAGATTCATGCTAGAGGTTTTGACCTCACTGAAGAGATAGCTCAAGCAAGGGCGATGGAAGCCGATTCCAGGTTCCTTGTCTCCTCCAATGATGATGACGATGGTGAAGGCAACCAAGGCGGGTCCGATAACAAAGAGGGGTCCGAAGGAGACACCACTCCCGATGAAGTATCTGCTCTCGAAGGAGAAGCTGCTCCCGAAGGGGGCCAACCCCGAGATGTAGATAGGATTTTTCCTTATTTTTATGTATTTTCCTTTCTGTCAAGATTTTTTCCAAATTCTTGTACATATCTCTTTTTTAGATATATAAAAGAAACTTCCTTGAATGCCTTCTCAATATTTCTTGCCTTAAAATTTTTGCAATAATTTCATTATTCGAACGGTGTATTCGAGATTCTGTCTCGGATGGTTTCTTTGAAGTTGTCGTGGTTGAGTTCGAATAAGGTTCGAACTTTTGGGGCATAAACCCTTTGCTGGATAATGGCAAGTCTCCGAGCCATGATCAAAATATTTATTCGGGCTCGGGATAATCAATTCCTTGGGTTCAAATGGAGTGAGAACAAGGTCTCGAACCCTTAGTGTATCGGCCCTTAGGTTCTTTTAAGTCGAGCTATTATGGCCTCTATTAATGGCTAATATTTCCCCTTTTTGGCTTAAAGACTTAGTAACATTTTTTATGTTTATGCCTTGGCATGCATTGTTTTTATTGCCTTAGCACAAGTTTGTGTGTAAATAATTCGATACCTCTTGAGGTTTCTTGAGGGTTGATTTTATCAAAGCCCTTTGATTATTTTTCCGAGGGTAGCTTTTATTTAACCGATTTTTTGGAGTATTTGAAGGCCTTTAGTTTATGGTGGAAGTCGGAAGTCTCCGAGTCACATTAGTTCGGCCGTAGCCTTTTTATATGACTGTAGTCTTTATTATGGTTGTAGCCTTCGGCACATTTCTTGGACTTATTTCCCGATATCATTTCAAACTTGTTCGAAATGTTAGTCCCACATTGTGATGGACTTGGCCTTCACGTCGATGGATGCCACTTTGAGGTCTTATGAGTTCGAGTTTAGACAACTCGAATATGCTGACTGTTGATGACAGTCACCGGGTAGCCGAGGTGTGTTTGTGTTTTGGCTCTTGAGCCATTTCTCACAGAAAATCATAAGTATGTAGCTCGTATAGTAGCAAACTTCCTCGAGACACGAAGTGTTTAATATGTAATTAATTCTTCTTTGAATAATTCATACATGTGTACATGTTTTGCCATCAGGGCTCGGCTATTCTATATGGACACGGTTCCTCCGACCGTTTGGCCCATTACAAAGTTTTCCTATCGAGGCCCTCTTTTGGCATGAAGTATTTTCCTCGAAAATATAGCCTTCGAGGGTGATGGGTGGTGCCCCCAGTATTTGAGGTTGATAAAAAAAGCCTTGGATACTGTTGAATTCTCCTTAGGTAGCACATAGTTGTTGCCTCGTTAAAAACCTCGCCGGAAAAACCCATTTGGGATAAAACCCGATCTAAGAAAAAGAGTGCAACACGTGCTTTAAAACCTAAGGTCTTCGTGTAGAAGGTTGGCCTCGATGTCCTCGATCAAACATATACAGAGAGTTAGTCTCAAATACAAATGGAAAAAGGGGAGAAAGTCATACCTTAGCAATAATATCATTTGAGCAGTGATATATTCCAATTGTTTGGCAATTGTTCGCCTTCCATCGTGCTAAGTTTGTAAGATCCTTTTCCGACGACCCCGATGACTCGCTATGGTCCTTCCAAATTTGGGCCTAGTTTCCCTTCATTCGGGTCTCGAGTATTGAGGGTGACTTCCCTTAGAACTAAGTCCCCGATTCCGAAATAGCGAAGGTTGGTCCTTCTATTATAATATCTCTCAATTCTCTGTTTCTGTGCGGCCATCCGAACAAGCGCAACTTCTCGTTCTTCGTCCAATAGCTCGAGGCTAGTGCTCAGAGCCTCGTGATTTGATTCCCCCGTTGCATGCCAAAACCTGGTGATTTAAGGCCTCGGCTACATATACCAAGGAGAACGGAGTTGCCCCTGTACTGGATTTTGATGTTGTTCGGTATGCCCAAAGGACCCCGGGCAGAACTTCCCTCCATTTCCCCTTAGCGTCATTCAACCTTTTCTTCAAGTTTTGGATAATAGTCTTGTTCGTGGATTCGGCCTGTACGTTGGCGCTTGGTCGATATGGTGTCGATAAGATCCTCTTTATTTTATGCTCTTCGAGGAACTTTGTTACCTTGCTGCAGATGAATTGCTTCCCATTATCGTATACGATTTCAGCGGGTATCCCGAATCGACACACGATGTGATCCCATATAAAGTCTATGACCTCTTTTTCTCTGACCTTCTCGAAGTCCTGTGCTTCCACCCATTTAAAAAAGTAGTCAGTCATAAACAAAATGAAATTATCTTTACCTGGTGCCGTTGGCAGAGGGCCGACGATGTCCATTCCCCTATTTTATGAATGGCCACGGGGATAGGACCGAATGGAGTTGTTCTCCAGGATGATGGATCATCGGTGCAAACCTTTGGAATTTATCACATTTTCGAACAAATCCTTAGTGTCTTTCTCCATACTATCCCAGTAGTATCTTGCTCTAATAATTTTGTGAATTAAAGAGTCAACGCCGAAGTGGTTCCCACAAGTGTCTTCGTGTGTTTCTCGCAAACTATAATCGGTGTCCCCCGGTCTTAAGCATACAGCCAATGGTCCATTGAAGGTCCTCCGGTATAACGTTAAGTCTTCATCCAATGTGAATCAGGTTGCTTTAGCTCGTAGGGCTCTCGACTCTTTAGGGTTCGAAGGGATATTTTCGTGCTTCAAATATTCAATAAATGTATTCCTCCAATACCAAGTCAAACTTGTAGAATTTATCTCGGCATGACCTTCCTCGACCACAGATCTCGATAGCTGGACAACAGTTCCCGGGACAATATCATCTTCTTCGACCGATAATCCTAAATTTGCAAGTGCATCAGCCTCAACGTTTTGTTCTCGAGGCATGTGATCTAGGGTCCACTCTTTGAAGCCGTGCAATGTCACTTCCACTTTGTCCAAATACCTTTGCATCCTATCTTCCCGAACCTCGAAGCTTTTGTTCACATGGTTCACCACCAACAGGGAGTCACATTTGGCCTTGATGACCTCCGTCCCCAGGCTTTTATCTAATTCGAGACCTGCAATCATGGCCTCGTACTCTACCTCAGTGTTAGTCAAGCTGGGAGTTTTGATAAATTGTCTAATAGGGATACCCGTAGGTGATTTCAAAACTATACCGAGCCCAGACCCTTTCACATTCGAGGCTCCGTCCGTGAAGAGAGTCCATACCCCCGATGACGTACCCGATTTTAGTAGAAGTTCCTTCTCCACTTCAGGTACAAGGGTTGGCGTAAAATCATCCACTAAATCCGCTAAAACTTGAGACTTGATAGCCGTTTGGGGTTGATATTCAATATCGTACCCGCCAAGTTTGATGGCCGATTTGGCCAATCGGCCCGTCAACTCAGGCTTGTGCAAAATATTTCGGAGTGCATAAGTAGTTAACACACATATGGGGTGACATTGGAAATATGGCTTCAATTTTCTCGATGAGCTTATTAATGCAAGTTCTAACTTCTCTAAGTGTGGATAACTAGTTTCAGCATCTCCTAAGGTTCGGATTATATAATAAACAGGAAACTGCGTACCTTGCTCTTCTTGAACTAATACGCCACTTACCGCTACTTCGGACACAACCAAGTATAAGTAGAGTTTCTCATCCGCCTTCGGGGTGTGGAGTAGAGGTGGGATCGATAAGTACCATTTTAATTCCTCTGGCACTTGTTGGCATTTCGGGTCCATGCGAAATCATTTTTCTTTCTGAGTAAGGAGAAGAACTTGTGACTTCAATCTGACGACCTCGAGATGAATCGGCCCAAAGCAGCTATCCATCCGGTTAGCCGTTGTACGACTTTTACACTGTCCACGACGGTGATGTCTGCGATGGATTTAATTTTGTCGGGGTTGATCTCGATCCCCCTATTTTACACCATGAAACTCAGGAACTTGCCCGATCCGACTCCAAAAGCACATTTCTAGGGGTTGAGTTTCATGTTGTATTTTCTCAAAATCTCGAACATTGCCTGCAAATGATTCAAATGGTCCTCTGCACGCAGGGACTTAACTAACATGTCGTCAATGTAAGCTTCCATTGATTTACCTATCTGTTTCTCGAACATTTTATTAACTAGGCGTTGGTATGTAGCTCCTACATTTTTTAGCCCGAAGGGCATTATATTGTAACAATACATTCCATACATGGTGACAAATGAGGTCTTTTCCTAGTCCTCCAGGTTCATCTGAATTTGATTGTACCCGGAATAGGCATCGAGAAAGGTAAGGATCTCGTGGCCGGCCGTGGCGTAGATCATACGATCGATGTTAGGCAGTGGAAAAGAGTCTTTAGAGCATGTCTAGTTCAAATCCTTGTAGTCTACGCACCATTCTAAGTTTGTTTCCTTTTTTAGGGACTACAACCACATTAGCTAACCATTTCAGGGTATTTTATTTCCCTAATGGACCCTATTTTGAGAAGTTTAGTTACCTCGTCCTTTATGAATGCATGCTTTACCTCGGGTTGGGCCCTTCTCTTTTGCTTCACTGGTTTAAATGTGGGGTCGAGACTAGCCAATGTGTTGTTATCTCTGGTGGGATCCCTGTCATGTTTAAATAGGACCAAGCAAAACAATCTATGTCATTGATAAGGAATTGAATGAGTTTTTTCCTGAGTTCGGGGGTTAATACCGTTCCCAGGTATACCTTCCATTCGGGAAGATGCTCGATCAATATCACATGTTCCAGCTCCTCGACCGTGGACTTTGTTGCATCTGATTCCTCGGAAACGACAAAAGCTCGAGGTGTAAGGAAATCCTCTTCTTCTCTCTCGATTACCTGTTCCTCTGGCTCGATCGAGGCTAGGGACGTCGATTGCTATTTAGCCATCTGTTTGTCTTTGATGTTAGATTTTTCTAAGGCCGAAAGTGCTGCCGTCGTTGTCAACCTCATGAACTGCAAACATTTCCTTTGCCGTCTGTTGTTCCCCGTAAACCGTTTTCACACCATCAATTATTGGGAACTTCATCATTTGGTGAAGGGTCGACGGTACCGCCCTCATGTTATGGATCCACGACCTTACGAGCAGTGCATTGTACCTCATATCACCTTCGATGACATGAAATTTTGTGTCATGGATGGTCCCGACTACGTTCACTGGCAGGATTATATCTCCTCTTGTTGTTTCACTAGCCATGTTGAAGTCGTTTAGGACTCGAGATGAAGGTATGATTTGATTTAGCAATCTGAGCTGCTCTACGACCCTCGACCTGATTTTGTTTCCTGAGCTACCTGGATCCACAAGAACATGTTTAACTTGAATTTTATTTAGCGAAATAGAAATTACCAGGTCGTCGTTGTGTGGCTGAGAGAGGCCTTCTGTATCCTCTTCGTTGAATGTAAGGGTGCCTTCGGGCATGTAGTTTCGAGTCCATTTCTCCCTCGTGAAACAATCACTATTATCTTTAGGCCCCACGGTGGGCGCCAAACTGTTTACCCTGAAACCCGAGTAACAATTAAATTCGTGTTGAGGTCTTAAAGATACGTGATTTAGTCCAATACTAATTGATAAACAAGAAAACAAACGTATAAGTTAAGCGAGCAAGCTGGATCAAACATGTGTATGAGCAAGTATCGACCTCGAGTTGTGAGGACCACGGGGTACACTAATATGAACAGTAAAGGAAGGACAATAAAGTTAAGGAACAATTCTGATGAGAGATGAGCAAAAAAGTAAGAGTTTATATTCTTTGCCTATGATTGATAATCTTTACAAATGAAGGGGCTCCCCTTTATATAATAGGGGAGTCCTAAATAAGGTACATTTCCATTTTTAGTATGGAATCTAATTGTACAACTGTCTAACCGCCTAGTACGGATTCTTACAAATCTGTTTCGAAATTCACGCCTTGATCTTTGTGCCATTGCGGGAATCTCCTTTATTCTGTTACAAGCCCCTAACGACGCTATCTCGGGGTAGGTCATACTCGGCCTCGGTATTCATCGTGCACTTCGCCCTTCGAGCCTTGTACTCTGTCATCAGGCTCGAGCTTGATCTACTGGGCTTGCCTAATCCATTCTGAATTCGGGCTCGGAGCGACCCCTCGAACCCATAAAATCGGGCGTACATGATTTCGACCGTATACAAGGTTAACACCTCCTTTAGAACCTAGCTAATATTTGTCATTGCAGTTTTCTGGAGATAACCGTACGTCTCTCACTTTTCTATAATTTTCTTCAGATTTTATTTTCGTTATCTTTCACTTCTTGCAATTTTTTTCTATGTTCTGCCTTTTCCTTTTTCCCTATAAGTTATGGTGCATATTTACCTAAAACCTAAATGTTGAACTCTTTCAGAAATGTTACATCCGCCACTAAGGATAAAAATATAATTGTCAAGAAAAAATTAATTAAGGATGTTAAACATCATCAATCATCCAAGTTGTTATTATTTTTCTATTAAAATGCTATTAGTAAATAAATATTGGAATAATTGCAAATGTAATGAATAATGAAATTGTACATTTGTGTGATGAGCTGAATTTGATCTGTACTTTGACGTCATAATTAAATTATTTAAGCTTATCGCCTCTCTTTTTTTTGGGTTCTTGGTTTTGTTTCTCCTACCTCTTCTTCTGTTAGGCATCACTATTTATTAGGCTTTTGGACCATTTGAACAAGAGATTATTATACAAATAGTTTGTCAGGTTTTCTATTTACTTCTTTTAGCCGGTATATATATTACACACAATTATATATATATATATATACATATATATATATATATATACATATATATATTATATGCATTATACATATATTTTACATTATCTACTATTTTTAATTTTAAAAAATTAGATGGATTGCTATTTAAATTAATTCTTTTTATTTTTAACAACTGTAGGTTGGAATCTTTCCAACTTAAGTGGACAGATCTCGTTCCAGGCTGGCCCAATTGCCACATGAGGTTTCGCTTGTTGGGGGAAGCGAACAAATACCTGATTTTGGGGCCGTTGTTTAAGTTATACCCTAGATTTATTTATTTATTCTTTTATAAATTTACCCATAACAAACATAATTTCAGGCATACACTATTGAAATAGCACAATTTGTGTCTGAAGCTATAATTTTATCCGAAGATGTGGACTTCAAACGAAAACGACATACATGCATACAAAAAATTAGTTGCACTTAAAGATGCATACGTGTTAAGTCCATCTTAAATACAATTTTTACACTTAAAGACGAAAACGTCTTTAAGTGTATGCAAAAACGGGTTGTCACAAGGATGTTTAGATTTAAGTACAACTAAAATTGCACTTACGATGCACTTGAGATGTATGTGTTTAAAATACAATCAATTTTTTGTATGCACCGAAGACGTTTTTATTTGATGCTCAAATTTTCCAGAAACAAAAATTTATTATCGAATTTCAACAAACAAAACATTTAACTTTACTTCAAATGGACTCAAATTTGAAATATAATCCTCAAGTATTATACAGAACAAACCACAATCATCAATTTGTCAAAATAACGATAAATCTAGCAATTTCGTTCTGACGACCCGATAGGTATTTTTGTAGTAATCTTTATTTCTACATTCCGAGACTTCTCATAGCTCAATTTGATAATTTATAACTTTTGTGTATGGTCCGTATTGATTTCTGAAAAGTTTTCGTGTGAAATTTCTAAGAAAAAGTGATTTTTGACTTAAAATAAGGGTTGGGTTGACCACAAACAACGTTCGTAGTAAACGATCTCGAATCGGTGTTTTGATGATTCTAGTAGGTTCGTATGATCTTGTACATATGCTTGGTTGGGGTCCCAAGTGACTGATCACGCGCAACTATGCCACCTAAGAAGTCTAGTGGTCGTTGCAAATATAATCCGATTTACAAGTCCGCAGTTGAATTCCACATGGAATTAACCTGCTAGTTAAAATCACAACATTCGCATGAATTCAAGTAGTCAATCTTCAGAAATATGAAATAACAATTTAAATGTTTACTAACTAAGAGTAAAATAATTAAAATGCAATAATTGATGACAAATGGAGAAAATGTTGTGGACAAGATTTGGAAAAGTCTAGGGTTATGATTTCCCCTATTGTCGGAATCCTCCCCGCTACATTCTCTATAAATTCGCCTAAGTATTCTCTACCGATCGTGAGTACTTTGGGTGCCGTAATTCTCTTTCGAGTAACTACCACAATTTACTTAGCGTATTCTTCCAAAGTATGCTAGCTTGCTCTAGTTTACCGCTCACTAAGATCTCACCACAGTTTCGTTATTCCTAATTCCACCTGTAAACCCTTCGTATTGATTCCTCATATGTGTTAAGAGTGATGTTGGTCAACAACTACCTAAATGTGTACCCTTTTCCATGCAATACACACTAAATAGGCACAGTCGATTGAGAGCTCTTCAATCAACAACAATGAAAATATAGTTGAACAAGTCGAGAAAAATCAAAAGCAAATCTATATTAGACGTAGTACAAAATTATCCAGCAATAGGTTCCATCAAAACCTAGATGACGGGTTTAGATACTCATAATATTATGTAAGTTTCCAATATAAAAAGTCATAACCAACAATGGAAATATGAAGAAGAAAATGAAAACCTAGTAAAAGAATTCGCCGCCTTACTCTTTTCCTTGTGTTCTTGCCTCCTCTCGTTCGATCCTCCCAAAAAGTGAGTGTAGAGACTATTTATATGGGATAGGATTAGCATGGGGAGAAATAATACATGCCCACTTCGAAACAGCCTTTTTAGGATAGCTCGTTCACTCTCTCGTGCGCACGCGAGAGTGAACGAGGGAAGTTCTTCTCTTTTTCTTTTCCTTCTAAGTCTCTCGTGCACTTCCATGACTTTTTGCCATACTTTGCTGTTTTTTCTCAAGCTTTTCTTTAGCTAGCCCACTCTCTCGTGTGCAGGCGAGAATAAATGAGGAAAGTTCTCTTTTGTCTTTTGGTCCCGAATCAACTTCTTTTGCTCATTTTTCGTCCAACTTGCTCCTACATATAAGAATTCACTTAATGAGCATAATTCACTACAAAAGCTCATGTAACCTACCATAACCACACAAGTTATGAGATGAAAGTACACCAAAAATATGCCTTTTTGGCAGTTTATCAAAACCCCCACACTTAAACTCTTGCTCGTCCTCGAGCAACTTTCAAAATGAAGCACAATTTCAAGAAACACATTTTCAAAATCTACTCAAGCATCATACCAATGAAAATGGCTTATACCAACACTTAGAACTCAACATAAGAACAATTGACATCCTTCAAAAGTAGACCCATGCCAAGACTATTTAAAATATTTGTACGAATTCCTCTAACATCCTAACCTCAAGAGATGACTCCAATGCATTCCTTAATATGACTCACTTGTTGTGTCAACTCAAAATGCTTGGACTTTACCAATCCTTTGTAAATCATGTGCTCTTACCACAATCAAAGAGAGAAATTAGTCCACACACTCAAATATGCATTCAAGTATAATTTAAGTACTTACAAATCGAAAGAATACACTCACTCTCACAAAGAAATTCATGTGCGCCCCCCAGATCATTCCATAGGCTTGCCCATAGTGTACATCTCTACTAATTTAAGCTTGCGACGTTTAAGATCAATTAGGTCTTTTTAGGTTGTAATGTAGGCTAAAGGATGGGTAGGATATATTTTGATATAGTGATTAACCCTCCTAAACACTTTAATACACTACACTTAACTTTAAAATACATACTCTTCATGACCAATTCAAGAAATGCCACGAAACTATATACAATTTGGCCCTTCTTCTTTAAGCACAACTATAACTAGCTCGGATTAAGAGGAATAAGAGGTGTATTTTCTATTTTTTTTCATTTTTCTTTTTGTATTTTCTTTGATTTTTTTTCTTTTTTTATTCTTCACACTCTCCATACTTGGGTTTCCCGGCTAATGATCTTTCAAAACATATGTGCACCTTTTGGCCTTTCTGTGGTTCAACTCAAAAGCTACATTTGCTCTCACCTTACTCTTCTAGCGACTTAAGTGCTTTTGGAGGCAAAGGTTCAAACGGCCTAATTAAGAACAAAAAGGGAATCGGCTTGTTAATATGGGTGCCAAAGAAAGGGTTTTATAGGCTCAAATGGGCTATCTAAGGATTAGTTTTATTTATGGTGGCATACTAGCTCAATGGACAATAAAAGAAATGCCTACATCATCTCCAAGACTCACAAATTTTACTTATTTCGCTTCGACTAACACACGAGGTAAGTTCTAGATCAATACAAGATAGGAAAGAATGTAATCAAGCCTCACATCACACAATGCACATGACTCACTCCGGATGGCTCAGACCCGGCTCTTAAGTTAAACAACTAAGCACAATCATCATATTAATTTAACACATAGAATTAATAACAGTAGTCAACAAATGAACTTAAGCGTCAAAAGAGTGTCACATATATTCTCAAGGCATGTGGTACATAGAACACAAAGAAGATAATTAGCTCAAATGCTACACTTCTAAGTCCCGGCATAGAACATGTCAACAAAGCATATATACTCAAGTTTGTCCATTCCATTATCAGTTCTACATCAGAAATAAAAAGGAAAATCTTTTTGCATTTTTTTTCTTTAGACTTGACTCCCTCAAGAAAACGGTCTAAGAAATCCATTGTCGGGAAAAGTCCCGAAATTTTGAAAATTCTACCTAAACAAAAAAATAACTACTGCCTTGTTAAAAGAAAATTGGCATCCTCGGGAAAGAACCGTGGTTTAAAGAAACCTCGGGATTACACCAATATAAAAAAAAACTAACTGCAATTGTACAACTACAATTCTGACATCCCCCACCGCACACTTAAGTATATGAACTGTCCTCAGTTGCAAAAAATAAACAAAATAAAGCTCAAAAGTAGAGTGGGTGTTAGAAGCTCCCTGAAAATCACTCAGGTTGCGGTGAGGACCGATCGTGACCATCAGTCCTCAATGCTGATGGGTCCTCCAAAGTGACACCATACGTGTCGACTGCCTCTATCAGCTCACCCTCTCTAGCCCGGATAGGTTCAGTACTAGCAGCGCCCACAGCCAGCTCACCAGCTCCAGATGGGTCCTCAGTTATTGTGCCCTCAATGGTACTCCTATCCATATGTATCCCAATGTGGGGTGGCATCAGTCTAGGAACTTCCTCAAGTATCTTAGAAAACTGCTCTCTCATCCACTGCTCCCTTTTCTCCTAAGCATCTAGCAAGTCACAATCCCACGCTTTCAATTCTTCCCTCAACAAACGGATCTCATTCTCCATAGCACTCAGGCACTCATCAGAGATTTTGTTCTTAGCTTTATCCACAGATGGATCTTGTACACTGCAAATGTTATGTAATGCTTTGTCGATTGCCTGCAGCTTCACATCAACGGACGTACCCAATTTCACATTGCCCCTCTTAGCTTGCCTTTTTTTTTATCTCAAACTCCTGCAAAAGTGCAGATAGTGTGTGGACGAAATAAAGTCCCCACTGCATGTTATCCTAGGTCCTATATATCTAGCTCCGCATCACTTCCCCAATATTCGCATCAATACTTGTCATCAAAGCAAAAATGAGAAAAACACGCTCCCATATGACAATAGTCTTGTGTGTTTCAGGCATCAGTCTATTGCAAACCCAATTTAACCATGCCCTGGCTTATTTGTTCAAGTAGATCTTCGCTAGGCCTTGGTTCTTACTCCACATAGCCCAGACGATGGATCATATAAAACTTCTAGCATACGTGTCTGATTATGCCGTTGTTCTCTCCTCCAATATTCTGCCATGGATCGTTCAGGAACGTTGTAGAACCTGTTGATTGCCTCTGCGGAGATGTCCACCTCACGACCTCTAACCCAAACAATGTCATCACCTTTGTTAGGATCCCAGTTGGAATATAGTTCTCGCACGAGTGTCAGGTTGGCCTTTCCTTTTGGTCCCTGTGTCAAGTGTGTCCACCCTCTCCTCTCAATCTGTGCCACTATGTTCGGACAAGCCTTACCGGCGGCTTTCAGCCTTCATGTTCAATGGTCTTTCATACATCTTGGGATTTACCTATTTCCATTTAATGTCAGCCCACAATTTCCAAGCATACTCGCTCACGTGCTTATCTTGCCATCCTGAGTTGTCAACTGGAGCACTAGGTTCGCCTTTGCCTTTAGGTAATGGAGCTATCATCTCATCTTCAGAGTTGTCAGATCCAGACTCAGACTCCACAATATTCTTTGCTTTACCTTTACCCTTTACCTCAGCTACTTTTCGCTTCTTAGCCGAAGGCGACTTATATGCTCTTTCTCAGATTTGGAGTAGGACTTCTCTTTGCCTAGACGGCTGTGGGAGGTGCTGCACGGGAAGCTAAATACTTATAGAAGTGGCCCCATTAGCTACCTCAAAACTCCCAGGTTCCATAAGATCATTCTTCCTCTTTGTACTCTTCTCTGTAGGTTATGTCTCTGATACATTCTTGTCAGTCGATGTCTTTTTCAGGGGAGTCTTTCCAGCACCTCCTGCTCCATGACTACGAGTGGGCGTTTTGGAGAGAACCATAGTACCTACAGAAGAAACAACTAGAATTCTCAAAGCAAGTATGAAACATCAAGAGTAATTCAATGGGTACTCAGAATGCCCCAACTCTGCCATTAGCATCTTTACCAAAATCAGTCTATTCATGTAACTTTCAGATTTTTACCACGATGACTGAGTTCAACAATTAGTACACTAACAATTTGTTCATGATTCTTCGGTGACAACAATTACACCACAGTTGTTGCCTTGTTCGACAAGTGGTAACAATTTGTTCATGATTTCGACAAGTGACAACAATTAGCACACTAACAATTTGTTCATGATTCTTCTACAATTAACAACAAAAGCACAACGCGTAGCGCACTACTGAGCGGTCCCTCGACAACTAGAGGGAGCTACTGTAACCATACTACCTCTCAATCAAGTACGACAACTCAAACTCTCTCCTTTTGTTTACTAATGAGTTCACCAAAATATTCTAAGATATTAAAATTACCCTCCACTATAGACAGGCAACCAACGTGTATATAATCTACGGGCATCACACATAACTCATACAAAAGCCCTGGACGACGACAGTGCACTTCTGAGCCTAAGTCGATCGCGATTTCACTTTTATCCAAGACAAATGCAACTAACGCGCAACAGACCTAAATGGCCACCCCACCCTCAAGAGAATCTCATAATACCATTGGACTTAGACCATCTACTCAGACTTCACAAAGACTATTACAAATCTCATTCAGGCACTTCATCGGATACCTTGTGTGCGCTATTTTCTATTTCTTCTTTTAATCCCATTGATATATAGTTTTCCCTCCCAATTTGAGTGATGTGGTGAGAATTATAGTTTCCCATCTCACAATGATTAAACAATAACCAATTTCCAACAAGATCTCATTGTAATCAACTATCCTCAAAAGAAAAAGAAAAAAAAAATAGAAGAAACGAAAGAAAGAGAGAAAAAACATAAATAGAAAGCAAGAATAGGGGCTGGGACGGGGTTTCTCGTGATGGGTATGGAGTGAAGCAGGAGATGGAGAAGATGTGAAAAGAAAAAAAGGAAAAAAAACTTACCTGATGTGTGCGCGCGCGCCGCGAGAGACGAGAGGCAAAGGAACAATGTTGTTTTATTTTCAAGTTGAAATAAACATGAGGGGGGGGGGGGGGGGGGGGGGGGGGTAGGGTTTTTAAAAATAAATTCTGGGTAGTGGTCGCGCGTTTTAGGCATGCTTCACTATCATTGGAAAATTTAAACTCTATGCTTGAGCACTCTCGCGTGTGCACGAGAGGGTGAACAAGCTATTATGAAAATAGTGCAAAAACAAATTTCGCAGTGGCTGCGTGTTTTTGCCATAATTTTCTGTTTCTGGAAAGCTTGGCCAGAGTTCTGGCTCGTGAAATTTTGCGTGAAGCGAGGACTTGAACAAGCACATGCCTGACCGAATTCCACTTGTTCTTCCTTCACACTCTATCTCGCGTTCGTCAACTTGAACCTTGCTCGTATGTATTCTATTGACCATGCACTTCCTCACACACATATTAAATTATACAAAAATAAAAAACAAATAAAGAAACTAAATAAAAGTAATAAAATTGAGTTGCCTCCCAAAAAGCGTCTGATTTAATGTCCCGGCATGACGAATATAATATTACAATGGGTTGCCTCCCACGAAACACCTGATCTTATGTCGCGGCAGGACGCATGCCATCCCTTTATCAAGGATCCGTGAAGTACATGGTCAAGATCACCTTATCTTCCTCAACCATGACTTGATAATGATTTAGCCTTTTCCCGTTAACTTTGAACTTGCGGACGCCATCTTCTGATGTAATTTCTACGGCTTCGGTTGGATGCATCTCTACCACACGAAATGCTCCTGACCATCTTGACTTCAACTTGCCCGGAAACAACTTCAATCTTGAATTGTATAGCAATACCACATCTCCAGGTTTAAAACTTCGCTCAAGAATACTTTTGACATGCATCATCTTCATTCTCTCCTTGTATAGTCTTGTGCTTTCAAAAGCATGGTTTCGAAACTCATCAAGCTTATGCAGCTCTGTGACTCTACTTGTACCCGCAATTTCCATATCGAGATTCATCTGCCTCAATGCCCACAATGTTTTATGCTCTAACTCCACGGATAAGTGACACGCTTTCCAAAGCACCAATTTATATGGAAACATGCTAATTGGAGTTTTGAAATCGGTATGATAGGCCCAGAGTGCATCATCTAACTTTCTCGCCCAATCCGTTCTTGTAGCATTCACGGTTTTTTCTAAACGCTCTTTATCTCTCTGTTCGAAACTTCCACTTGCCCACTCGTTTGTGGGTGATATGGGGTAGCAACCTTGTGGCGCAAACCATATTTTTCTGACAACTTGCCAAAGGCTCGATTGCAGAAGTGAGTGCCTCCATCACTAATTATTTCCCTTGGAGTGCCAAATCGGGTGAATATATTCTTTCTCAAGAAACCAATGACCGCCTTTGCATCATTTGTAGGGAGTGCCACAGCTTCCACCCATTTTGAGACATAGTCCACAACTACAAGTATGTAATTTTTTCCATATGAGCTGACAAAGGGCCCCATGAAATCGGTTCCCCATACATCAAACTTCCACCTCCTTAATTGGGTTCACGGGAATCTCATGTCAGCGGGAAATATTCCCGATTCGTTGACATTCATCATAACCCTTCGCCCAGAAGTGTGCAACTTTGAACAATGTTGGCCAATAGAAGCTCGACTCCAACATATTCGCATCTATCCTTACTCCCCCGAAATGGCCACCATATGGGGATGTGTGACAAGCTTGCAAAATAGAAGATTGGTCTATCTCGGGAATACATCTCCGGATATTGTTATCAACACAAATTCTAAATAATAAGGCTCATCCCAAAAGTACATTGGACAATCAGGAAGAACTTTTTCTTTTGTACAGAGGAGAGGTCATAGGGGACAATACCGCTCGCCAGGTAGTTTGCAATGTCAGCATACCATGGCGCTACCTCAAGGCTCGTAGCTAACAGTTTCTCATCCGGGAATGTCTCCACAATCTCTTCCACCTTAACCTTCTTCTCTACTCTTTCCAGCCTAGACAACTAATCAGCCATTTGGTTCTTCGTTTCCTTTCGATCACAGATTTCCAAGTCAAATTCTTGCAGCAGTAGCACCCACTAAATCATGCGCGGTTTTGACTCCTTCTCAATTAGGTACCTGAGAGCAACATGGTCGGTATACACTATTACCTTCGAGCCTATCAGGTATGAATTGGATTTGTCAAATGCGAACACCACTGTCAACATCTCTTTCTCGGTCACTATGTAATTTAGTTGGGCACCACTCAAGGTTCTACTTGAATAGTGGATTGGAGTCATGACTTTATCTTTTCGCTGCCCAAGAACTGCTCCCACATCACAGTCGCTTGCATCACACATAAGCTCAAAAGGTTTCCCCCAGTCAGGTGCCACTATGATTGGTGCACTCACCAACCTCTTCTTCAATTCCTCAAAAGCTACCCTGCATTCATCAAAAAACACAAAAGGGTGATTTTTCAAGCAGTTTACACTAGCAATTTTGGAAAGATCTTTTATAAACCGCCTGTAGAAACCAGTGTGGCCTAGGAAACTTCTTATTGCCTTGGCAGAAGTGGGTGGTGGTAACTTTTCTATTACATCAACCATTGCACGATCCAACTCAATGCCCTTACTTGACACTAGGTGCCCCAAGACTATACCTTCCTGTACTATGAAATGACATTTTTCCCAGTTTAGTACCAGATTAGTCTCCGTACATCTCTTCAGCACTCTTTTTAGATTCCTAAGGCAGTCATCGAACGAGTCTCCCATCACTGAGAAATATGTCCTCTACCATATCTGTGAAGATGGCCATCTTGCACATTTGGAATGTGGCGGGTGCATTGCATAGGCCAAATGACATTCTTCGGAAAGTGTAGATGCCATATGGATAGGTGAGATGTTTCCTCTCTATCCTCTGGGGCAACTGAGATCTGATTATACCCTGAGTATCCATCCAAAAAGCAACAATGGGACCTCCCTGCCAATCTATCCAACATCTGATGAATAAATGGCAGGGGAAAATGGTCTTTTCGGGTGGTCTTGTTCAATCTTCTATAATCCATAAAAATTTTCCGTTCCGTGACTGTTGTTGTTGAGATCAACTCATTGTTCTCATTTTGCACCGTAGTAATTCCACCATTCTTTAGAACACACTGAACTGGGCTAACCCAGTTATTGTCGGAGATACAGAAAATGATTCCCGCATCTAACCACTTGATCACCTCCTTTTTCACGAATTCTTTTATGTTGGGGTTCAACCTTCTTTGATGTTCTCTAGAAGGTTTGTGCCCATCATCCAGTAAAATCTTATGCATATAGAAGGCTAGGTTGATACCCTTAATATTTGCAATGGTCCAGCCAATTATAGTTTTGCACTCTATTAACATCGGCAAAAGCTATTATGCCTGCACATTTAACAAACCAGATGAGATAATAACAAGTAAAGTCGAGTTAGGTCCCAAGAAAGCATACCTGAGGTGAGATGGTAGCGATTTCAGTTCCAACTGTTGTGGCTCTTCGATCAATGGCTTAGCCTGAGGAGTCTTTTTTCTTCTAAGTGTAAAGACTCGAATTCGAGCTCTTCGTCCCTTGGCCTTCCAGATCAATCACACACTCCGCCAAGTCCTCACTATTTACCTCTTCTAAGTTCATGAGGCAGGCTGTTAGAGGGTCTTTATCGTTCAGAGCCTTATCTTACTCCTCCAAAATCACATCCACAGCTTCTACCAGAGAGCAGTTAGCAAATTCACTTGGTCGCCGCATAGACTTCTTCACATTGAACATTATCTCTTCATCGTTCAGTCTCATCTTTAGCTCTGTTTTCACAATCAACTAAAGCTCTCCCAGTGGCCAAGAATGGCCTTCACAAAATTATAGGAATCTCCTCGTCAACCCAGCAGTCCAGAATGAAAAAATCTACCGGAAACACAAACTTCAAACCTGCACAGTACATCATCAAGCATACCCAATGGCCTCTTCACCATTCGGTCGACTAGCTGTAGTAACATGGATGTGGGTCTTGCTCTTCCAATGCGTAACCTTTTATAGATAGCCAAGGGCATCAAGTTTATGCTTGCTCCCAAATCACACAATGCTTTAGCAAAAGCATAGCTGCCTATTGTGCATGGGATTGTGAAACTTCGTGGGTCGGACAACTTCTCAGTTATGTGTCTCGTCACGACAGCACTACATGTCTTAGTTAGTGTAACATTGACCAAGTCTTAAAAGTCGAACTCGCGAGAAATCAAGTACTTCAAAATTTTTGCATACCCAAGCATCTACCTCGAGGCATCAATCAGTGGAATGTTCACCTTGATTTGCTTCAATATCTCCATGAAATTCTTGTATTTCTCATCCTTCTGATATTTGGACAACCTCTGTGGGAAAGGTGCTGGCGGTTGCTTCTTTCCTGTGACTCGAGTTAGATCCTGCTCGGGCACTTTTTATACTGCCTTCTCTTGCACTCCCTCAGCCTTCTTTATAACCTTTGTTTCCTTATTTATTTCCTCTTGGGCTGGCTGGATTCTTACTTTGGTTAGCTCAGTTGACTCATCTACCTCAGTCGGTACTAGCACGAGTATCTCGGTTGGTCGGCTTTCACGAGCATTTCTTTATCTAGATCAAGGTCTCTACTATTTCTTAGACTCTCCGCCATAAGCTACTTCGGGCCCTGCTCTCTTGGATTGACATGTGTGTCTGCAGGTAACGTCCCTCGGGGACGATTATTCAGAGCCATACATATCTACCCTAATTGAATCTCAATGCCTTTTATCTTTGAGTCAGCTTCCACCTTCTCTTGCATTTTTCCATTGGACCCAATTAGTTGTTGCAGCATTCCTTTAATTTTAGACAACCCATCAATTGTCTCACTATCTGTTGTTGTTGAGGCTGTTGATAAGCTAGCTGCTGATTTTGATAATTGTATCCCTGTTGCCTTTGGCACAACTTCACCCTGTGGTCGCATTGCTCTAGGATTGTTGCTATTATTGTACCGCTACTGTGCTTGTATATAATGCTGATTCTGCTGCCCCCAATTCTGGCCACCTTGCCTCTGTCCCCATAGTTGCCCACATAGTTCATATTTTCCTGTTGGTTGTCACTTTCACCACTCCACGAGCACACATATAGTTGGTTAATACATGGTGCACATAAGTCTTCATTAGTCTTGCAAACTATATGTACCTTCTTCTGGCCTGATTCGTCAATCTTCTTGGTGAGGATATTCATTTTGATCATTCGAATGGTCATATTCTCAGCTGTGGAGTTGTTCGGGTCCAAACCTATTGAGTGAACTACAGGAGTGATTTTAGAGTGTCTTTTCATCCATCATGAGTTTTGAGCTATTTTTCTCAAGTAAGACCTTGCATTCCCTGAATGATTTGCTCAAAAACGCTCCACCTGCCGAAGCATCAACATTGGCCTTCAAGTTGTCTGCTGATTCCATATAGAACCTTTGCCCCAACATCTAACCTGGAATGCCATGATGTGGACACTTAACCAGCATACCTTTGAACCTCTCCCACGTTTCTTGCA